>QFEU01005859.1:0-30545 GCA_003316345.1 Tricholoma terreum | reverse complement strand
GTCCAACGGCTCGTGGGCGAATGCAGGGGTGACCGGTGTATATTTCGAGGGCACAAATGTGTTAGTAAAGGTTGATGGGACGGATAGCGAGAGGCATGGCGGGGTTTTGTTTTCCGCGCATTATGATTCAGTGTCGACGGCGCCTGGGGCGACGGATAATGGCATGGCTGTCGCTACCCTTCTACGGCTCGTGCAGTTGTTTGCAGAGAACCGGGGAAGGAAGACTGTCGTCTTCAATATCAACAACGGGGAAGAGGACGGCCTGAATGGCGCTCATGCGTAAGCCTATTCTCTCGTGTCGTGCGGTTCTCTATTCAATGTTGTTACATATAGATTCCTCCAACATCCGTGGTCGAATCTTACAGATACGTTCCTCAACCTTGAAGGCGCCGCTTCAGGAGGGTATGTAAACAGATCCTCCAATGCACACTATCTCTAATACACCCCCAGCCGACCCCTCGTATTCCGCAGTTCCTCACTGCCTCCCCTCCGCTCCTTTTTACCCTCTCACGTCCCCCACCCACACGCAAACGTCCTCTCCGCAGATGCATTCGCCCGCGGCGTCATCCGCTCTGACACCGACTATTCCATTTACACCGGTCTTCACGCTCGTTCCAATCCCAATTCTGGTTCCCGTGGCCAAGTGAAAACGATGCAAGGCCTAGACTACGCGTTCTACAAACATCGCAGTCGATATCATACTAAATACGATGCAGTGCCGTACACTGAGGGTGGCAGACGCGCGTTGTGGAGTATGATTGAAGGTACGGCGGGGGCTGGGAGGGCGTTGGTGGATGAAGGAGATGAGTCACCGGTTAAGGAGGCGGGAGCGGTTTATTTCGATCGTGCGTATCATATCATTCTGCTGTCTGTTTTGTTGTCTGGCGTCTAATTCTTTCTGTTATAGTATTCGCCTCGACGCTAATCATATTCCCGCTCCCCGTCTTACAAACATTTAACATCGTCTTCCTCGCTATCACACCTTTCCTCGTCGTCCTGCTCTCTTTATGTGTCAGGCTCATCAGGCGACGGCGCGTTACCCCTAGTACCACCACCGTCACCGAGCAGTCACACCGACACCTATATGGGCTCCTCCGACGTACCTGGATATGCACCTGCTGGACCCTGGTCTCGACTTGGTTCCGCTTCTGGCTATCCCTCATATTGAGCATAAGCGCACAAGTGGGTCTCGTGGTCGGATATGCGAAGTTTAATCCATATGTGAGTCTCATTTCTGTATATTATTGCAAGTGTAATATAAATCATCACTGATGATTTACAGATTATCCATTCCGCGCCCTACCTCGTTCTTACGACTTTCTTCACCCTAAGCTATCTTACCATCTACCTCGTTCTCACTCTTCAACCACCCTCCCAAAACTCAAACTCAAACCCCAACAATACACCCAAGAAAACGGCTAACCAAACTCAATCTGCCTTAACGCAACTTCTACTCTTCTCCTACCTGCTTCTACTGCCAAGCACAGTGTTCCTTCCAGCTGATATTGGGGGTACATACCCACTTTCTGCATTCGCGTGGTGTGTATTTTTGGGGTGGTTGGTTGGGTGTGTACGGGACATCGTGTTTGGGGGTGGGGAAGATGAGGATCATGAGGGGGAAGGAGAAGAAGGAGAAGAGAGGAGACTGGTGAGAGGTGTGAGGTTCGAGGTCGACCACGAAGCGGATGTGGCAGGGAGATCGAACGGTGAAGGCCGTAGTGGAGCTGGAAGGGAAGTAGAGACGGAGCCGACAGAGATCACCCCTTTATTAATCCAGCAGCGGGATGCAGGCGGAGGGAGGAGCCCCACCAGAAATAGAGCAGATGGGGAAGGAAGAGACCCAAGAGGATGGTGGATTCTACAAATCCTGCTCGTTGTGCCTTTCCCTGTTATTCTCCTAGCACACGTCTTGGTCCTCCTGATCGATTCAATGGGGCAGAGTGTCATCGACGGTGGGCCGGTATGGCTCGGTCAGTTTGTTTTTCTCCCTACTATCCTTTCCTCTTTTTAGACCAAAAGGCTGACTAACAAAAAACTAAACCAACAGTCTATGCCCTTCCCTCTACCGTCATCTCCCTGCTCCTCTACCCACTTGCTCCTTTCATGCACAAGATCCATCGGGGTATATCGTACTTCTTTCTCATCGTGTTCGGGTTCACGATCCTCTATACATGGGGCGTGTTCGGTCTCCTGACTAAGGGAAAGGGTGAAGTAGAAGCAGAGGGATCGGGGTTCCCGTTCAGCTCCGAAGCGCCATTGAAAATTTATTTCCAACAGAGTGTTCAAATCCTCCCTCCATTACAGGCATCTTCTCTTAACGGATCAAAGTCGAACACGAATACAAATACGACGACACATCTGACGAGCGTACCGTATTACCTTGAGAGACTTGTCGTGCCCGCGCTGCCATCTGCTGCGCGAGAGTCAGAGTCGGGATCCGGAGTACACTGTGGAGGGATGGATGAGCGTGTGGGGCTCGTTACGTGTGTGTGGGATTCCGGGGATCCAAATATGTTGCCACAGACAGGATTTTGGGGATCCCCGGAGAATGGGGACAAGGATGATTGGGAGACGGGTATAGATACGAACATCGGAGGAACAGGAGCAGGAATTGACAAGAAGAATTGGACGATCGTGGAGATCCCGAGAAACCCGTGGTTTGCTGGGAACGTCACCAGGTTCTCAAATGATTCGACAGTGAGGTTCGTTCTGCGGGGACGAAATACGAGGAATTGTCGAATTTATTTTGAGCCTGGGGTGCACCGGGCGGTGGGGTATGTTGTGCGTGGTGCTGATGGGATGCAAAGTGGATATGAGGTGGGTGACAAGGGAGTGAGAGAGGTTAGGCTTTGGAGTAGGACGTGGGGGAGGGAGTGGGTTGTTGATGTTGATTTCGAGGATCGTGTGAAGGGGGACTGGGAGGGGGGGGAGAAAATAAAGGGGCGCGTGGCCTGTGAGTGGGCGGAGTATGAGAGTGCGACCGTTGGTGTTTACGAGAGTGGGAGGAGTGGGAAGATCCCGGCGTTGGAGGAGGCATTGGAGTTTTTACCTAGGTGGGCTGTAGTTACGAAGATTGCGGATGGGTTAGTTGAGGTTTGGAGTGAGTTTGAGGTTTAAAATCCATTGTTATATATGTGATATGTGCATGAGGATTTGTTGTTGGATTTCTGTTACTGGTATGTTACCAGCCTGAGTGATGCGTGTTCTATGATATCTTTTCCAAGATGATTGTCTTACAGAATACTTGACGGGAAATATGTCAATTCGGGGCAATTTCGAGAACCATTCCTTAGTTCTATTTCCGTGAACGACTTTTGTCTTGAAATATATTCGGGGTACTAGCCAGGTTGTCTACTGCGAAGGCATTATGATCAGGTCCTCGCATGTTAAAGCTTTTCGCTGTCTATACGATCCGTGCTATATCACACTGATGGAACAAAACAAAAACACGTAGTATTATCCAGGCTGGTGGCTGCGGCCCTGATCCTCTTCGGTGAAGATGGAGTATGCACTCGGATTTGCTTCACGCGATCATCATTGAGCATACTGGGAACCTCATTAGACCGGATCGTTCGATCAATCACGAAAGAAAACTAAGGGCGAATTCGAGAGTATACTACACACAAAATGATTGTCGCGATGCGGACAACTTGAATACTCATCACTCTAGGTCCGTCGTAGAGGCGATCATCTGCACTACAGGTATGTCCTATAATTTGAAGCCCTGGCCTGTACTTACATCACATTATAGGTTCTCCACCAACCACCATCATTATTTCGATGATTGCGAATGAAAGTCACGAGCCGTTCCGTCACGCGTCTGTGACTCTCCAACCTACGATGGACCTCTTCAGCGGTGTGCATTACTATCTCTCGCCGTCATTTTCATCACAGAGGACAGCTGAGCTATCCCACGTCCTCGACATCAACGGTGCGACACGAGCAGAGTCAATCGACGATAAAGTTCTCACCCACTTTATCACCAACACGAACGGGTTTGAGCGGTGGCAAGATGTCGCTGTTCGCGAGGAAGCGGGGCAGGTCTCTGTGGTTACTGTGAGTATGCTTCACCTCGGACTGTCGAGAAACTGAATTGGAAGGCGTGGATAGGATAAATGGGTTGAGCGCTCAGTAGTCTTAGGGAGGATACAATTGTAAGTACCCCTCTCTATAATTTTATATCTATTCACCTAATCTAATATGCATATCTCTAGGGTGTCTTTCTATTCTGCGGACCCAGCAATGATCTTTTCCGGTATAGTCGCCTGTGCAACCGAGGTACCTGTCATATGGCCTACTTCTCCTAAATCCTCTAAACATCATCACACAGCTCCCTGCGACTGACCTCGAAGTCCTCTCAGCTGGGATTAGCGCGCTCGGAGGCCAATGGCGTGTTGGCCTAACAAAAGACATCACCCATCTTTTCGCCATATCTCCCTCCGGTCCAAAATACACTACAGCCCTCCATTTCCAGGAACAAACCCGCGTTAAGGTGCTCCTCCCGCACTGGTTTGACGATGCCGTACGTCTGGGCATCGGTTCACTCGATACATCGCCTTACGAGTGGCCTGAACCACTTGTTTTGAAGGGCCCCGACGCTGCTTCGCCAGCTGCGGGAGGGAAAGGCGGGGACAAGGAGAAGGAGAAAGAGGAAGCTATCAAGAAGGCTATGCGCAAACTCGACACTGAAAAGAGGGCCTTGTACAAGACCGCATCGCTGTGGAGGCCTGACGACCCTTTACCCGTTCCTCCCGAGCCCTCATCTTCGACAGCGTCCGCGGCGTCACCCGTAGATGTGGGTACGAAGAACGTGTGGCAGGGCCGACGGGTCCTGCTGAGCTCAACGTTGGAGCTAGTTGGCGGGCGGAGGGAAGCAGTGGAGGTGGGGATCATGAGGGCAGGTGGGGTGCCTGTCAAGTGGGATGAAGAGGGACTGGGTGGAGGAACGAAGGGGAAGACAAGGGAAGCGGAGGTGGTGGGGCAGTGTGATGTATTTGTGACGCGGTTTAGAGCTGGGAAGGCATATGCAAAGGTATGTATGCCTACGTTCGAGCATCGGTCGTTGACTTCCTTTTCTTTTTGTATCGCAGGCCGTTCGACAAGCTAAATCCATCGGCACGCTACCGTGGATGTTTCACGTTCAGTCGACTGGCGTGTTGACTCCGCCTATCGATCAGCTGTTGTGGTATCCTATTCCAACCAAACCTATAGAAGGGTTTACTGGACACGTCAGTAATCTTATCCTCCTTGCAAGACACACAACTCAAGTAAATTATAGGAAATCACAGTTACAAACTACACAGGCGAGTCTCGGGAGTACCTCAAAAAGCTGATTATGGCTATGGGTGCAACATTCACACCCAGCATGTCTGGGAGGAACACCGTCTTAATCGCCGCTTAGTACACTCCTTTTACTCTTACATATGTGCGCCTAGGGCTCATAATTTTCGCACGTTGTAGTATCGGTGGGACAAAAACAACTAAAGCGGCGTCATGGTCGATTCCTATCGTCAATCACACCTGGCTGGAAGATTGTTTTATCAAATGGCGAAACTTGACGGTGGCACTGGAGAAATACATCGTGTTCCCGCCTGGCGTTGATTTTGCGACCATGCTGGGGGAGAGAGGTGTCGGGAGGTTGGTTGAGGAGATGATCGAGGAGGAACTGCTAGCGATGGAAGAAGAAGACAATGAAGAAGAGGAAGAGGCGGTGCGTGGGCTGGAACACGAGAAGAATGGGATTATACCCCCAGCTGGGACAGAAAATAGTGCGAGGGACGCGAGCGAGGTGGAGGATGCTGTTGCGTTGGACTTTGATGGGGACGTGGATGGGGATGTGGATGTGGAGATGAATATGATCAACAGAGATGATCCCAAAATTGAGCATGGACGTCATGTGGACCGCATGGATGTGGACGAAGTTCGTGTACCTGCACAGAAACGGAAGCGGGGGCATGAAGGGGAAGATGAAGAAGAGCAAGTCCAGGCAGACGACGAAGATGAAGCCGGAGATGAGGATGAAGACGATGCGGTGCTCATGCGACCACGCAAGAAAACCACGCTTCCACCATCACAGACCCCTACACAGACCCAGAGAAAGACCCTGACGTCGCGGCTGCAGGAGAAAGGGGTGAAGGGCGCGGAGGAATCTACTGCCAAGACACGAGTCAAAAAGTCCAAATTCAAGGAGAAGACTCAAGAGGATCGGAGTGACCATGGGGCGTCTGGGGTGGTGCGTGTCACGAAACGGAGGAGCGGTAGGATCGAGCTGCAGATGGAGTCACCTCGCTCGAAAGGGAAAGGGAGAGTGGAGAGTGAGATGGAGATGGACAGAAGTAGTGAGGATGATGAGATTGAGTTCGTTGAGATCAAGACGCCTGTTGGGAAGGACAAAGACAAGGGGAGGGCAGCTATAAGGAGCAAATTGGTGAGGAGGGTGGGGAAGAAAGATGATTTCTGGCCCGAGGAGGGCGATGAGGAGGGGAAAAAGACACCAGGGAGGAAGATCGGTCATAGTGATGGCAATGAAGAGATACTGGTCGAAAAGATGAAGAAGATGCCAGCAAGGGCAGTGAGTAGCGATGAAGAGGAGAAGGTTGTAGCGAAGAAGACGAAGAAGACTCCAGTGAGGAAAGTCAGTAGTGACGAAGATAGGGTCGTAGCGAAGAAATCGAGGAGAACATCCCCGAGGAAGGCGCCGAGAAATGAAGAGGAGGAGGAGGAGGAAGCATTTGTAATGCCAAAAGTGAAGTCCAAGGTGAAGAAAGCACCAACCAACAAGATGGCCAGCGATGAAGAGATGGAAGAAGCTTTGCAAGAAGAGGAGGACGAAGTGCCCGTCAAGTTGAGGGGCAACAGGAGGTTATCAGCAGTGGCTAAGGCGAAAAGCAAGGCCAAAGCTATCGCCATCAGCGACGACGATGAAGGCGAATCCGAAGTGGAGCCCATCATATACACGAAACCCAAGTCTAGAGCGAACAGGAAAGAGATTGACAAACCGAAGGAGCGGCCAAAACCAAGACCGATGTCTAAAGCTATATCGATCGCTAAAGCGGCGGACCAGACCACCGAACCTGAAGTCGAGGATGAAGACGAGGATTTATTACCGGTAAAGTCCATGAAACCAAGTGGAAGACCTTCAAGCGCTATAAAATCGAAGCAGAACGAGTCCGCCGTCTCTCCCACCAAAACTCCAAAGCGCGTGGTGTCTGTTCTGGTGCCGCCGTTAAAGCTTACTCCCAAGATCTCCCCACAACATGCGAGCACACCACAGACACACTTGACGAGGACCGAGAGTATACGTCTGGCTGCAGGCGAACATCCACGGGTGTCTGCAGGCAGGCCACATGCTGCTGCTACCATATCGGGGCCAAAGCCAACTGCCTTTGGGCCCGCATCGAAAACCCGGTCCAAGCCTGTTACCAAGGTGGTGGAAGCAGAATCGTCACCTGCTCCCTCAGTTGCCGAAGATGAGGTAGTCGTGAGTGTACGATCAAAGAGGAGCGCAGCGACAAAGGCGACGCAGAAGTTGCACAACGAGATTATGCCGGATGTCATGAGCTATCAGCAGGAAATGCGGAGCAAAGGGAAGGGGAGGAGGAGTTTGGGTGGGGCAGGTGATAACCAGGCAAATGGGAGTGTGAGGCAGAAGAGGACGTCAGACGCAGGCGAGGAGGAGGAGGAGGGGGTGAGCAAGAAGCGCAGGAGATCGTCTGCTGCTTCTGCAAAAGGGAACATCCCTGCTAGTGAGGACTCATCCGAGGAAGATGAAAACGTGGTCAAGACAAGTGGGAAGACAAAGATGAAGAAGAGTGTTAGAATGGCTGCAACGGAGAGTGAGGACAGTGATGTGCACATACCAAAGACAGGTAAACCAAAGAAGGGTAAGGAAAAAGCGATGGACGTGGATTCCGGGTCAGTCCCCTTCTTCCCCCTTTCTGTCCCTGACGTGCTTCTAAATTTTTGTATCATTCCTATAGAAGCAGTCCCAAAAAGCCTGGAGTTGTCAGGTTGATGACAACACAAGTGACACTGTCGGAAGATGTACTTAAGGTTTGTCCAAAATTTTATCTATATGCTACCGAAACCCAACGACCAATCTCATCAGGTCTTGACAAAACTTGGTGTCAAAGTGACAACACGGGCAGCAGAATGCACTCACCTTCTTGCACCCCACCTTGTCCGAACAGAAAAGTTCCTCTGCGCATTAGCCGTGGCACCTTTCATTTTAACAGAAAAATGGGCAACGGATTCTGCTGCTGCAAAAACTTTGCTTGGTAGGCAAACTGATCACTCTTTTCTGGCTTTGCACTTACTTGTTCCACCACAGAGGAAGATGAATATGCCCTTCACGACAAGAGTACTGAACGCAAGTATGGCTTTGTGCTAGACGAAGCTGTCGAAAGAGCTAGGGAGTTGAAGGGCGGGTTATTCGCAAACAAGATGTTCTATGTCACCCCCAAGGTTCCTGTTGATATCAAGCTCTTGAAGAATGTTGTCACTGCATGCGGGGGCCAAGTCAGTTCACTTCCCCTGCGTTTCGAGGTGATTCTTGCTCATCCTTGTGAACAGATAAGCACGCAAGTCCCCACACTGCGGATCATCAACACCAGTCCTGATCGCGCTGTCGTATCGTGCCCGGAGGATGTGTCAATTTGGAGATCAATCGCAAAAAAGCATCCAATATACACGCATGAGCTCCTACTGACGGCCGCGCTGAAACAGGAGATCGAGTGGGAGAATGATGAGTTTAGAGTGCCTGGTTCATTGGACAATGAATTAGACTGATAATTTATGAGTGAAGTGGATCAAGTCACTGTAAGTAGCTACTAGGGCTTATATAGATATAGACAATAACTTGAAGCATTGGAATAACGGCCAATCATGATCAGCCTCACTGTGGAGCCTGCCATGATACTTATCTAGCACCACACTTATACTTATGTAAGGCATTTCACGGCACTGCCAATATAAAAAATTAAGAGAAAATGTTTTCATATCTCATAAACCAGCCTCACTGATTATGAGACACATACTTGACTTCAAGCCACCTGCAGGTAAGTCAAACCCTATTTACAGGAGTCTGTGCACGGTGTCATAAGGTCTCAAGCGGAACGAGGAATCGTTTCTTCAAGGCTGCAAATGATTCGGAACCGCCGTCATGATGCGGCGGCAGTGGCTTTCTCAGGCTGTTGCAACCTGATGGAATTTCTTGCTCATTTGCAGATTCAGCCAGGAGCACATGCATGATCAGGCATACCACTGCCAGTGCTTCAAGTTTTGGACGTACTTCAAGTACTTACCCTCATGCTCGGTTTTCACCACCCCCAAGTTCAGTTTCCCATGCATCTCTATCCATTATTATTGTAATCTTATCGGACCCGCCATCCAATTATAGATCCAAGGTTAGATGCATCTGTGCTCAATTTCCTGGTATAGTTCACCATTCGGTTCCGTCCTTGTCTGAACTCCCAGCAACACAGGACGTCAAGATTCTAATCAGCTGCGGGCTGTCATGACGCTAATTTGGGGACCAGCCTCCTGTATTTCAATATTCAAGTTCTACTAGTATTATCACCAGCGACGTTCAGCGTTAAACCAGAGGTTCGCGCGCCGAACACGCGTCCGACCAGCTTACGGTCGCCTGACTCGCCTCCATGCGTCTCGTAGCCCGAGGCTAATCACTGGCAGGAGTAGAATGACTTCCACCTACTTTTACGGTATGGGCTTTATCAATTCCAATCAATATAGTATCAGCCCTATCGATCTACTTATGCTATCATAGGGCGTATAGTTCTGCTCTTCCAATTTATTATTTGACAGATCTGCCATTGACGTGGACGATTGCCGGGCCGCCCATTTGACATTTGACCAACCTTCTGATACGCATTTTCGCCCTGTCAGGGCATGCATATGGTTGAGCCACCCCAAGGCAACTCGGGGGAACCGAGTACGACCAGGGACGCCGTTTCCAACTGCATTTGTATGTGAAATCAGGCGAAATGTCACCGAGGATGTGAAGAGTAGGGAAGCAAGATATTCCGGTCAGACCCCTTCCTCGAGGCCTCGGTGGAAGCGAACAGAGGAAGCAATCGATAAATAAAATGCAATTTCGCATGATAAGATTAACGGAACAAAAGTAGCGATTATATGCTAAAGCAACGTCCAAAACGGATATGCATGCGTCAGTATTCAAATGTGCATAGTCAACTCCGAGTCCTCGTCCAAGCTCCCCGCGATCCAAGAGTCAACGTCAGAGAGAAAAAATCATAGTTCCACTCTTGGGGTATATGAGACAGATCCCTTGATTGGCGCATCCCACGACTTGAGTAAGAGCCAGACACCAGCAGCGCAGAAGAGAGTGACCAGGAGCATCCCACCACCAATGTACAGCGCTGCCTCCCACGCACCTCCTTCAGACTTTGTAGAGGTGGCGGCTGCTGTGCCGTTGGCAGACCCGTTTGTACCATTACCTGGATACAGAAAGGAAGTAAGCACAATAACCTAGAAGTGGGAGAAAAAAATGGAATAGAGCGAACGGGAAAAAACATACGTCCACGGATTTCTTCCATGCGCTTTTTCTTGGCGAGCTCGAGGTCGTGCTCGGCTTGAAGATGCACAATGAACGTGCGCGCGTCGGAGTTGTTCAGAGTTTGCCTTCCTTCCGAGAGCTGCACGAAGGAAGGATAATGATGTTCTCGCCATTGTTCAATCTAGGTGAGGTAGTGTAAGGGAACTTCAAAACTGAGTGGAATGTAATGAAATGAACGAAACGAACCTTTCCACAGGCAACTGATATCTTGAGAAAGTTGGGGTCAGAGACTTGCGTTTTGGCGTGTATCTTGCGCGCGTACTCGCAGAAGATGAGTGCTACATCGCGCGGATTCGTTGAACGCATAATTAGCTGTATGATGCAATGAATGTGTCAGAAAATCAGATTGATATAGAAAGAAGTATGTGGGATTGTAGAAGAAAAAAATACTTACCCTCGCAGCCTCTGCCTTCCTGATTTTGATATTCCTCAAAAACATCTCCCGATTCATGAAGCACAGCTCGAGCGTAGCAATCGCCATTGTTGCAGGGATCGCACAGAAGTTGAATACACTCTGGTTCTTGAGCATGCTCAAATAATCCAGGGCATCCGTTGTATGCCTGAGCGCATCCAAGATCATTCCGCTCTGGGCATACATCGCCTTCCGTGCCTTTTCACTCGTACCCCTCCCTCCGTCTGCCTCAAGAGCCTCGTACATCTCCCGCATCTCGTTGAAGCCATAGTCTTTGCTTCCCCAGATCTCCTTGGGCCAGAAAAAACGTCTGTCCTCGACATCCTCGCGGTAGTCACGGATGATGTTTGTTTTCTGGAGAAGAAGTCCCATAGAGTTGCTTAGCTCGAGCTGACTACCGATCCAGGGTGCTTCTTTGCCAGACACGCCAAAGATGCCGGAGAGACCTTCCCCGACAAGCCCCGCGACATAATGACAGTAAAGGTCATAGTCCGCGATGGTGGGAAGGTAGATAGTTCCTCCACCGATATAGGCATGGTGCGCGTAGTCTGCCATGCCGATTTGCATCTTTTCGCAGATGGAGACAATCACGGCTTTGTAACTAGGAGAAAACGCGCGCAAGTAGAATCAGGTGTGGTTACGGAAACTAACGGAAATAACCAACTGGGGAGGAAGACGGTTTACCTCCTCAACGACTGTGTCATACTCAACAAGCAGCTGTCGGTCCTTTTCCTTGGGACCACACCCGTCGAACTTCCAGCCTGGAGTGACGGTGTGCTTGTGAAAGGAGCGAAGGATGGGTTGTTTGATCTCATCTGGAATGGTCATGTCATCTTCGATCGTGTCCAACCCACGAAGCACGAGGTAGAACATGCATATCTAGAAACATGCAGCGTAAGCGAACAGTAAGTGGAGCGTGTAACGTAAACGATAAAAAAAATGACGAGCGTGCCGAGATTGCAGATAAAGACGTATGTAACACGCGTCATATTATTCGGTTCAGTAACAGAGTCCGAATGGTGCCCAAGTCGATGACCGTGGATGTGCTTACCGTTCGAGCGAGGTCCCCTTCGAGCTCTTTGATCACGGCAGCGAAACTCCTGCTGGTTAGGTCAAGGAAATGCCAGCAGCGTCGCATGGATTCCCTGTCCCACCCAGATGTAGGGTGTTCCTTCATGGACGTGATGTCCCGCTTCTGTTCATGATGGACGTAGAATTGAAGCAGACTCCTGAACTCGTTTGGATGAGTGAACAAAAGGAGGATCCACTTTGCTACGCCCATTGTCAGAAGAGATGGAGATAGGAGGAAGGAAGGTGGAAGTGTAAGGGAAACGTGAAGAATTGAAATCATTTCCGTAAATTACTTGACAGGTAGCTGACGTAAATAGAAATTCGCAAAGTTGCGTGATTTTCTTCTCTCAAACTCAGACCACTATGGATCCCCCACTTCAACCTCCACTCCGCGTCCAACCCCTTTCGTCGTCCTCCGTCTCTCCCAACCACACCCAGAAACGCTTGGACGCTTTTATAGACGACTTTCAGGCGAGGAGCACCGCTTCCCAAGGAGGAAGTACAGCTGTCACCGTGCAACTCCAAAAGCTCAAGGACGCGCTACAGGAGGAACGACGTCTAAAGGAGAGCATCCGGTCATGGTACGTTCTCAACACAGAGTCTATGGTAGCTTCAAACAGATTCTTTATTGCCCAGATCTATATTTATAGGTTGCAAACGTACCAGCCCCATACTTGACGGTGGTATCGGTCTCTTTACCTCCGCCACGGTGGTTTATCACCGATAATCACCATCATCCCACCACTTATACGCCGTCAGCTGTCGAGAGGCATCCTCTCTTGGCACGTTTCTAAGGCGAAATTCTGCTACGCGACCTCAATCTAGGCATAATTGGAGCGATACTGTAGTTATACACATAGCATTGCGGCAGATGACACGGGAGTCCACGAGTAGTCCACGGCGCTCAATTTCCCCAATGAAATCTGTCATCTGTCACCCTTCCCTTGCCGCGTTCCGAACACTGGATTGTGTCCCGTTGTCTTCGGTGGCGTTCTCTCGTTACTATTATCACCCATTATCTATGGAAACGGTTTATTAAATGAGTATCGAGGTGTTATTTTGGCAGGGCTGTGCTGAGCAGTCAGCTAGAGATTCAGAGCTGAGCTTATAAAGGAAGCTGTACGATGCGACGTAAAGGTAGCATCAATGGGATCATGGATGACCCAGCTCTAAAGGATCAATGATATGGGATGGTATTGTCAGGGCTTGTTCAAAGCACCAGCTCTATCAGTGGGAACCTATCCTCGTCAGTTCTTTTGCAAAATGCATTTATTACACGGTTCCAACTGCTATCGCACCCCTTGAACTTTGGAAGGAAATGAGGTCATTGAATGTAATGCAGTGCCACCCCCTGTCCAATTCGCAAGGGTGTGACCGGTTGGATTCTCACGGACGGGAGGAGGCAAACGACGCCTTCGGTAACCCAAAGGGTTAGCCTGAAGGGTCAAATATATTTGGAGCCTCCAGGGAATGTCCCTAGGAATAGGGTCTAGGTACATAATGTGTGCGTGGTCTGAGCTCAGCGTGAATTCCTTGATGCATGCAGTGCTGCCAGTGAGTAGATTGGTTCGCATGCGACCCCGCCCACTTACACAGGTCCTAGCCTTCAAATGGAGGAGGGCTCAGTGTCAGAATGTCACAGCTCCACCCTCATCGTATGTGAGAGGGACCACATCTGCCCATTCCATCGCGCCCCCGACGAACATCCCACGCACTTCCTGGAGTACTTTTTGTAGTAACCATACCCTGTATCGAAAGGACGGAGAAAAAGAGACGTATGTTCGCGGATATCCGTCCTGCACTTCTTGGCAAGTTTTAGGTCCGCACTCAGCCTGGAGACGCACAATGAGTGCGTGGGCGTCTGAATTGTTGAGCGTCGGCTTTCAGCCCGAGAGTTGTACGAAAGAAGGATAGTAGTGTTCCCACCATTGTTCAATTTAAATGAGGTGTGGCAAGATATTTCCAAGGTAAATGTTCAGAGACGAACCTGTCCGCAGATAATGAGAAAGTCTGGGTTGGAGATTGCGTTTATCTTGCGCAAGCGATGACGGCGACACTGCATATTGTTTGCACGCATGAACAACTGTGAGATCCAAGAAATACCTCCTAAGGGATAAGTAAAGAAACAGCAGATGCTTACCCTTGCAGCCACGGCCTTCCTGACTTTTGATACTCCTCAAAAACATCTCTCGATTCATGAAACATAACTCGATTGTTGCAATCGCCACCGTCAGGGATTGTTATCGAACGGAATACGCATTCTCGAACAGTCCAGGGCATCCGTTACACGCCTCAGCATATCCGAAACCATCCCACTAGCCTTCTGGCTTGTCCCCTTCTCACCGTCAACTTCGATAGCCTCGTGCATTTCCCACATCTCGCTAAAGCCATACTCCTTGCTTCCCCAGATCTCCATCGGCCAGCAGAACCGGGACGTCCTCGCGGTAGTTTTCGTTTTCAGGCAAAGAAGTCCGATGGAATTGCTCAGCGCCAGCTAACTACCAATCCAGGGCGCTTCTGCGCCTGATGCACTGACAAGACGGGCAAGCCGTTCCCCGACGAGCCCAGCGGAGTAGCGACGATAGAGGTCGTAATCCGTGGTAAGGAGGTAGATGGTACCACCACCGACGTAAGTGGCAGGTTTGTAGTTGCCAATTTGCATTTTCTCGACAATTATATCCTTGTAAAGACACAGTAGTATCATATGACAGTGAAAATGTACAGAAGCAGCTGGCTGGGGGTTTAGCTCCTCGACAACGGTATGGTACTCAACAAGTAGTTGTCGGTCTTTTTCGTTGGGACCACATCCGTTGAAATTCCAGCCTGGAGCGACAGTGTGTTTGAGAAAGGAGCACAGGAGGGGCTGTTTCGCCTCGTCCGGGATGGTCATGTCATCCCGCAATGGTGACTGGGCGAGATCGGTAGCACACCGTAGCAGCAAGGTTGCGATCAGGGGACACGCCCAAAGCTTCCGCCTGTTGCCCAGATAAAGTACCTGTCTGTCCAGACTCGGAACCCACATGCGGCTGGGCTAGCAGGGATTCTTATGAAAGGGCGTGAACCGCTTACCGTGCGAACCAGGTCGCTGTTTAATGACGGCAGAAAAGCTCCTGCTGGTCGCATCAAGGAAATACCAGCAGCACCGCATGGACTCCCTCTCCCATCTAGATGTTGGGTGTTCGTTCTTTGTGGTGTCGCGTCCCTGTCGAGGGTAGAATTGGGGGGGTCCTTGGACTGGGTGAACAAAAGGAGAATCCAGTTCGCTATGCCCATGTTCGAGTACTAGTATGGCAGTGGTGTAGAATGAGGACAGAGAAAGCTCTCCTTTTTTCGGAGATTCTTGACATTTTGTCCCACGGAAGTAGATATACGTTCATCATGACATGAAAAATGGAACCTGTAAGATCTTGTTAAAGTCGGAAGTCAACTTGTGTAGAAGGTCAGAATCATCTTGTACTACTACTGCGGGGGGTAGGGGGGTCAGTAAATGTGTCATATCATTGTTGTAAAAGGCTTCTAGCCTGATCAATGTCATTCCTGTGAGAAGTCTCAGTGCTCACCATTGGACAAAGGAAACGCATCCTTATTGATCTTTCGATCGCTCACAATGTTTATTGCAGGCTTTTGTGCGCAAGCTAGCAACATGGTAGGAGACGAAATGGGTGCAGAAGGTACCCTGCAGAAGAACCAAAGGCAAGGGTGTCGATGTGGCGAGCCAGTCAGATTCGCCAACCGAGCAGCGGCGATGTCGACAGCAAGGGCAAGGGCAAAGCAAAGGTGACGTTAAAGACAAGGGCGAATGTTAAGGCCTAAGGGACGGGGGTTACATCGTTTTCACTTCTGTATCTATTATAAAACTTGACTCAATGGTGAGCGCACAGCCACTTCAACTCTCCGTTTGCGTCACCTCAAGGCTTTCATAGCATCTTTGGAATGTGGTCAGTGCTGCTATTCGACATTCTCTGCTTGCCGTCGATTTCCCGTGGATCAGTGTACCGATGACTGGATTACTTCGCCACATGCAGTAAACACATCTTGAATGCTCAAGTCTCCATCCGTGCCCCATGCTGCAAGCAGTGGTACGACTGCTCCGAATGTCATGGTGAAGCGCAGACACACGCCCTCGGAAAGACGCTGGAGATGATTTTTATGTGTAAAAAGTGCAAGAAGGCGTTCAGGAAGGATATGACCGCCTACGAGGAGAGTGATGAGTATTGTCCGCATTGCGACAATCACTATGTGCGTATACTTTCGCAATTCGTTTTTTTTTTTTGACTGTTAACGTTGCACTTGCAGGTCCTGGAGGCTAAAACACCTCAAGCTGTCGTTGGGGTTCAGGGTGAGGACGCGCGTGTAGATGCCCGGTAAGTTCTCTTTCGCGATTGATCGAACGATCTCGTCTAACGAGGTTCTCAGTATGCTCAAGGACGATCGCGTGAAGCAAATCCATACTCGATCCATCTTCACTGAAGAGGATTTCAGTGATCAGCTTGGTTAATAATACTACATGTTTCTGTTCTATTATGATATAGTATGGATTGTTCGGGATCTGGAAAGTTGAGTGGTCAATATTCCATGTTCAACTTGGAGGTTCGAGATCTCGCCGACTACAGACCCTGAATAAACCTAGACCTCCTTGTTACTCTACTTACCTGAAATTCCAGTTCATAAAATTTCTACTCGATCAGCCTCCGGATCGATGGATGAGCCTCAGCAGGAATATAGCCCATCATGAACTTATTACTCAAAACCGATCATCCATCCAAAAACTTGTCTACACTATTACCGAGCACCTTCGAAGAAACTGTTTATCTCGCATCTAAAATTTATACACAGGTTTGGGCGATTAACTGTACATATTCGTTGCAGCTGCCATGACAATCTAGGCGGGAGACCACTCTATTCCTGCAATGTAGTCCACCCATCAGACATTCCGAAATCTCTCGCCCTCCCACTCCTCAAGTCATTAACAAGGCCGAGGTTCGTCGCTGATCGCAGCGGCGTTTTGACCTCCCTCGGTGCACCTCCACTTTTCAAACCGCTGCCTGTAGCACATAACGATGACGAACGAAGCGGGGTCGAGGGCCGCTGTCTGCGGGGAAGGTTCGAGAAACGGGGCTCGAGATGTCCTTTAGGCGGGACATTGGTTCCTGCGATGGATAGTTTGAACGTTACGCCTCGGCGTTCACGCAGGGGCCTCGAGGTCGTGGTGGTGACTATGAAGGAAGGGCATACGCCAGCGGTTGGTATTCGAGGCGATGATAAAGGCGAAGAGTAGTTCGATGTCAGAGTGAGCTGCATGTGGTCGGATGTATTGGGGTAGGCTTTGGATTAGCAAATTAAGTGTGGGGTTTGAAAGGGTTGCTCAGATGGAAAAACCACCAATGCCTGCACTGTGGGTATCCTGTAAATTTCAATACAAACCTTACATCCTTTTATATGAGTCTCAAGTCACTGCAACTGCACGGCTATTAGTGGCGCTGTAATTACTGGCAGTCGGTTGCTCGACAATGGTGACCAAGTGCACAGGATGGTCGATATCGATACAATTTCCTCAACGTGACATCACTGCCACACGCTCAAATATGTGGGGTATTTCCTCCACGGCGGAGGCAAAATAAATATTGAGATCCGTAGATCTACCACTCCGGGAAAGCGTGTCATCCTTGTGCAGGGGCCATGCTAATCTTCTCTGTATCGTTCCAATTTTTTCGTATGTCACCCCGAAGGGGACAATAGTATCTGGGAGAGTGACCTAGCCGTGACCGAGTTTTTGCATTTTGTTCAGTTCACGGGGTTTGCACAAGTACTGGATGAATAATCGATCACCTTGTAAATCATTTAACATGGGTACCCACTGCAAATCCCAACCTGGACTCCTGCCCGATATCCGCAGCCTGCAAGTAATGCAAATGCGCTGCCACCGGGAATATCGACTTTCGATGCGTCGTTACCTCATGCAATCGACTTGGGTCGTACCATGACTCCAGTTTCCATCCTGGCTGCTGCTTGGCAACTGGCACCGCTCTTTGTGATACCCTCGACATTACGACTCGGAAAACGTATCTCGCTACGCGAAGGGGATTCAATGTTCCTGATGATGTTTACTTGAAGACACCAAATTCTCTTGCTACCTGATAACTGCTGTCATCACCCATCATTGGCATTAATCCACGAAATCAAGTTATCACTTGCCAGTGGGCTGTGCACTTTCTTCCCGAACTTGAACTTGATATTAAGAGGTGGCCATGGCACTCTTGAATTTACATCTATCATCTGGTTCAATGGCTTGAATTTGTACTATCAGTTTGTGGCATACTGCCGACTTGTCTACTCTATTTCCTCGGATGTATTTCTCGACAATTCTGTATATGATACAGACTGGTGCACTGGGAACGCGAGCCCCCCCTCCGTGTCAGGCTCCTTGGGGCCGGCCTCGGTTCGATTCCGAGCGTTGTGAATCACCGGTGATGGTGTAAACTTTTGGTTTGCAAGACCGGTTATAGCAAAGCATACAATCGCACTATCTACACACCAGCGACGAAAACTATAGTTACAGCGATTATAATGATACAGTAAATTCTACAACAACAATCTATGATCCAAGTTCTATATAGCGACCTGCCATCAGCTTCTAATGTTAACACATCCAACTCCCGATAACGTCCATCCCACACCTTGAAACTACACCCCGCCACTCATCTCGTAAGCCCTGCCCATCGTCATCATCATCATGTTCATAGTCGTGTAGTCGCATAAAAAGGGCATGCACAGCAGTGACCCTGTCGTCCTCCGTCGCAATGGTATCAATCTCCTCCAGCACTTCAACACCCCCTTCACTCGTCCTAGACACTGAGCGTCCCAGGCGCAGGTCATAATAGCATACTAGTCCCGCAGCGAGTGATAGGGCATCAGGTGCATGTGATTTCGGTGATAAAATTAGAACTTTGGAATTGGGCTGCGAGGAAGCAGGTGCTGCGGACGCAGCGCGATGACGTGAGTGCGGTCCATCGCTCGACGCAGGAGGGGGCCGGATAAAGGGGCGGAAGAACGCACACACGTTGCTGAAATGGTCGCAGGTGAGATTAGGGGTACCGTCGTCGCGGCTGTGAGCGGACATAGATATTTCGTGGATAGGTTTAGGAGAAACGGAATCTTTTGGTGGGCGGCGGGTTTCGTTGGAATATATCTGAACGATGGCTGTGAATTCGGAAAGGTCTGGGTGGAGGGTGTCTTGGGAATATGAAGCAGGGCGAGTAGATGTGGTATGTGGAGCATTATCGTCGGACGAAGGGGGTTCTTCATGATTCGATGAACCATCCGAGAGAGAGGTGGGTAGAGATATGCCTAGCAGCGCTGGATGATTGTCAGAAAGCTCACTGCCTGAACTTATTGATAGTTCATCGCGGGAGAAAGCCACATAGACACCAGAGCCATGGCTAATTTCTTGCAAGCAGGCAGCCTGGGACCACATCGAACCAAGGATACTCTGGCTTCGCTCAGATGAACATTCTGTTACCAGAATAGATGGGGAGGAGGAACAGGAGGAAGGAGGTGGAGGTGGAGCTCGCTTCTTCTTGGATGGCCTTCTAGGGAGGTTATTACGATGTGGTTGGAGGAAACCATTCGCAGTGGGCGGGTGTAATTGCAGAAACGGCGGAGCGCATCTATCTGAGGGAACTTTTGGAAAAGGAGTGGCGATTAGAGTGGGAGAAGAGGCGGAAGTGGGTGACAAGGTGGACGTTTGCATCAGGAGAGATACTTGGAATAGGAGCTCGCTGGCAGTTGTGGGCCGCCCAGTGCCAGGACCCGAATATGTAGATATATCACTTTCCATGAGTCTGCATCGTTACCATTAACGACGGCAACATCGCTGGCGAACCAGGGTAATTTCAAGGAGATCCACATGTATCAGTGGCTCTAAGCGCACCCTACTAGTACATACTATCATGTAACCATCAACTTAATCATTCTTCGTCCAACTCGGACTCGCGTACAGGTCAGTCAATGTCATGATTGAAGCTCAGTCCTGTCTCAACACCGGCAAGGGACGTATTGAACTACACCTAGAGGCTAGGGGGGACATCCATACTAAGATTCCCATTCGAAGTTCCTTTTGCATTGCGTTTACCATCGTGATCTCTGGCACGAAGATATCGTACGGGAGGACTCCTTCCCCTATGAGCTCTCTTCTGCGTCCTGGCTCGGTCTCGTAAACCCACTGGTTCTGGCCTGGCCACGTGCATCGACAAAGGTTTCAAAAGGTCACAAGATTGTCTTCAGCCTCCAATGGGACGGCTCTCAAAGGCGCTATTCTTCTACGGCATATGTATCTCCGATGAGATCTTGCCGCTTTTCATTCTGCCCTTGCTAGCCACATGATAAACTTGGTGATCTTGACAGTAAAACCCCTCTCGATGCCTCAGATGTCTCTCTGTATGAGCTGTGCGACGCGGTCCAAGTTTGGCTTGATGTATCGGATCACCCTTTCAACGCTGATTCTAACTTCGATGAGAATGGCGATGAAGATGCCGAAATTGTCTTGCACTATAAAACAAAGGGTGATGAGCATGATGAGGAGGGTGGGTATTCGGTCGTAGAGTGGGTCAGTCACGGTATGTGTCAAGTTGTCAACTTTTTAGGGGTCTAGCCAATCTGTGCTGAAAGAAAATACAAGGTGGCAGCGGCTTCCAAATTGTATCGAAACATTGGGCCAACGAAACCTTTCTTGAAGAAGCAAAAAACGCATTCCAAGAAGCTCGAAGAAGATCCTGTAATGAAGGAGGCGAATGTTAATTTCAAGCCGGACTGGATCCTAGGATTGAGCATTAGCTGAAGATTGGTATGTGATCGCGACTAAAGATACCATCCGATCTGATCACCCCGCAGAAACCGTTTGCCCTCGATAAAAGGGATAAAAATTGTATTATTAATTTAAGAACAATTCATCGAGCAAGGCATCCCATTTTAACGACTCTGACTGACATGCGATGCAATAAGACACGTTGAGTGGGATACCTACAACTCGGTTATTTGATCATTGCCTCGCTCACTCGGCAGGGTGGCGAAGTAAGGCCAAGGGTCGCCAAGTCTATGCGTCAGCCCAAACAACTGCGACATCCGCGAAGGGCACGCTTGGCGACCGACGATTCGACCGCGCTGTTTCATCGAAAGCGAAGCTGCGTCTTCCGAGTAACGATAGCAGGAAACAATGAATCAGTGATTTGATGTTCACGATAAAGGCAAGAATAAGTAGTGCGCTCGGCACTGGCCTCGCCACCGTGGAGAGATGCGAGAAACTCCAAGCTGCCAAGCAAGGAACCTCGGATCAACTTGAAGCCGAGCAGAACAACCCAGAGCTCACAGCACTATGGGTGCTCTTCAAAGTGAGTGTCGTAGAGTCCATCGCAGCTCACTAGTGCTCGCTAGTCAATTCGCAACTGAAAAGAACGACTAGAGCATTCAAAACTGAAAGCATCTCATATTTCTGACCCGCTCCACCTGTTAATGATCTGTTCCACGTCTCAGCTGGGTCTCTACGCTCACGTTGTCCCCACATAAGATAGATACACGATGTTGTAAACGACCGTTACTACTTCCTCTCTCACTGCTATGGCCAGTTGTAAACTTAGCCCATGTCCGGTTTTTCTTGGCTCACGCAGAAATCAGCAAATGCCTCTGATAACATCCAATGAAGAATTTCGAAGACATGGGGTGACAGCAGTAAGTACTAATCCAGATGTGTCTATGACTCTCGACTCCTCTCAGGCTCAAGTTGTTAGTGACTGCACCTCCGAGTCTCTCCCCACCATGCTCCCGATTCCACACGATCTCATCATCAGCGTCGTCGATGAAGTCCGCGATGACTGCAACACCCTTCAAGCGTGTGCCATCGTATCCCGTAGTTTTCGAGCTCCTAGCCAGAGACACCTCTTTTCTGCCATTCAGATCCGCGACTTTGGTTCTTCTCCCCCGAATACCTCTGAGATTTGCCGACGCTTTCACAACCTCCTTGAGACCAGTCCCCACATTGCATCCTATGTTCGGAACATCACCATCCTAGATACTTTGGAAAGAAGCCGTGAGGAAAACACGCACTCGCGGCGGAGTTCGCGCGAGTATGAGCACTGGGTTTTAGTAGAACCAACCTTGCCCCATGTGCTTCGCATGTTGCCCTGTCTAAAGGTGCTATACTTCAAGTCTATCGTCGTTAGAGGTCTGAGCTGGGATCTGTTCTCAACCGAATTGCGGTTCTCTTTCTTGCATCTCCTCAGTACACCCACCCTCACGACTGTGGAGCTTTCGGGACTGACTATTCCCATTGCTCTCTTCACCTATGCTCCTCAGCTGACAGAGCTGCGACTACTGTTTTGTTCGGTTCGCCGACAGCCTGATATCAAGTTACTTTCACCACAGATCCCAGACTGCCCTGCAGGCACAGAGAAAGTCCAAATCAAACTTCTCACAATGGGCACCACCACAAGCACTGAGGGGTTGGCAGAAACATTACATTCAGTGTTTGATCTTCCGCGACTCTCCACTTTAGCTATTGTCGGCTCGAGGCCGGGCACACTGATGGTGGCTCAGGATATCTCCACACTGGCTGCAGGGTCGCTGGAAAGTTTCCGCTGGACGATGCCTGGTGATCAGATCACGCGTTTGTCATTCATCCTTATTCACATCCCATTGTACTAACCGTTCCGCAAACTAGGCCTGTCCGGGCCAATCAATATAAGTTTCACGCCAAACTTACGTCGTCTGGAGCTCGGTGTCGACTTCTGGAGTGGCAGATACGAACCCATTCCATTCTCATGGTTGTTTCAGGCTTTGGGAGATTTGGCCCGTTCAAAAGCTCCTGGTGGTGTGGGTCTGGAGACACTCATTATCGGGGTCTCCCGCGTTGGCTACAGTGGTGAAGCGCTGGATTTCCTGGTGGGGTACGACATCTGGAGTAGCTTGGATGACCTCCTCACTGCCGCAGCGTTTTCCAAATTACATGAGGTCATAATCTACCTTTCATCAAGAATCTTGGGGAGAGATTTTGTTGAACGTTGGACTGTGCTGATGAGGGGGCGGCTACCTTGCCTTGATGCAAAACGAATACTTCATCTTACAACACTACCATGGGATCATGAACTTCAGGCTAATGGGACTTCCACGTCGAGACTCCAACAAGCAGCCCTCGTTTTATGATAACCGAGCAATCTGCTCATCTTGAAACTAGAAGATACATTTATCATGTCAGGGGAAGGTAAGGTATATCAGCACTGGGACCGTCGTGCCCGCTGGACTGCAGGGGTAACTTGACTGAATTGTCGTGGTTTGGTCCATGGCCCTACTGACAACTATACAGCTATATTCCTGACGATCTGAATCGGGAACGTGTACAGATTGAGGACCGGTATTTGAAGTTCATTGTAGGAAGACAGGACATGACTCTGAAGTATAGATCGAAGAATAATAAATTCCTCGGCGTATTCTCACCACATATTGAATATTGAAGGTCGTAGCCACAAGTAGTCTGCATAGACATTTGAGAATATGTAACTGTTGGTGATAAGCAACTTGTAGTAATTTTTGTCCTGCGTGGTATGTAAGCCCAACACCGTGACAGAAAGGATCAGTATTATGCGCGTCGGGGGAAGATTGTCGAATAAGATCCAATACAAGACCAGCGAAGAGGATCGATCCAGTGGCGTATCATGCAGCTATAATTTTCTCTATGAGGATTGTTTGCGGTTCCGAGTATAGAAACCAAAGCAGTGACAACGTGACTCCAAGCCGTTACTAGTAGTCCGAGTCTGCGACCAGACAACCACCTTCGTCCTGTCAAAAAACTTCAACCATGGCGTCGAACAAGTCCAACAAGCTCGCATTTTTGTCTATGCCAGCACCTGCATCATACGTTGCAGGTCTTGGTCGAGGGTAAGCAACTGCAATCCTGCACCCCGCTTACACGCTCTTACTCGTTTTTTCAGTGCAGCAGGGTTCACCACCCGTTCTGATATCGGTCCAGCACGAGAAGGGCCCTCCGCTGAAGTAGTTGCGTACGTTTGCCTCTCATCTTCTTTTGTTTGATGCATTGAATTTGTACATAGGGAAGCACAAGCCCGGCGAGGCGAGGATGCCGCAGAGGTCGACCCGGAGCAGTTTCAGGACCCCGATAACGAGTATGGCTTGTTTGCGGGAGCGACGTATGAGCAGGATGACGAGGAAGCAGACAAGATCTACGACCAGGTCGACCAAGCGATGGACGCACGGCGACGAGCTAGGAGGTGTGTGCTTTTTGGTTAGTTTTGTTCATTCATTCATGGTTCCACTGACTTTCCTCTCCCCCCCTTCTCTTCTTTCCTCGATAATTATTAGGGAGGCACAGGAACAGCTTGAATTAGCGAAACATCGCGCTGAGAGACCGAAGATTCAGCAGCAGTTTGCGGATTTGAAGAGGGGGCTATCAGCGGTTACGGATGACGAGTGGGAGAATATACCTGAGGTGGGGAATCTTACGCGGAAGAAGAGGAGGAGGGAGGAAAGGACGTATGTGGTGCCGGATAGTGTCTTGGTTGGGGATAGAGCTAAAAATGAGTTTGAGAGTTCGCTGGATGCTAGGCAGCAGGAGGTATGTGATTCTATTCTATTCTACTTTGCATGTATCAATGGTTTATTGCTCAGGATGGTGGATTCGAGACTCCAGCCGGCTCGGGAGCGTTCACGAATTTTGTTGAGATCGGACAAGCTCGTGACAAAATCCTCTCTCTCAAACTCGATCAAGTACGTTCCTTCCCCATATCCAGTGCACCTAATAGTGAACCTAATTTCCCCGTAGATATCCGGCACAACCACCGGCACCTCTACATCCGTCGATCCTAAAGGATACCTCACCTCTCTCAACAGCGTCATCCTCAAATCCGACGCCGAGATCGGTGATATCAAGCGTGCAAGGATGCTGTTTGACTCGCTCGTCAAATCTAACCCGAAGCACGCACCTGGATGGATCGCAGCGGCGTGTTTGGAGGAACATGCTGGGCGAATGGTAGCTGCGAGGAAGATCATCAAGGCGGGTTGTGAACAGTGTCCGAAGAGTGAGGATGTGTGGCTGGAGGCTGCACGGTTACATGTGGGTACCGCTATTTTTTATTTATTTTGGGGAGGAACTGGGGTGCTCATGGAACTCCTTTTTTTCTGTCTGTAGAATAATGAAGATGCGAAAGTGATACTTGCCAATGCTGTTCAGCACGTCGGGCAGAGTGTCAAAATATGGATGGCAGCCGCTGACCTAGAAGCCGACGTCAAAGCCAAAAAGCGTGTCTTACGAAAAGGTCCGTCATCTCCCTCCCTTTTCCTCTCCCATCCATAACCATCAATCATTCCCACCAGCCCTCGAACACATCCCAAATTCTGTACGGCTATGGAAAGAAACCGTCAACCTCGAATCCTCCGCAACCGACGCCCGTATCCTCCTGGCCCGCGCAGTCGAAGTCATCCCCCTCTCCGTTGAGCTCTGGCTGGCCCTCGCCCGACTCGAAACCCCCGAACGCGCCAAAGCCGTCCTCAACAAAGCCCGCAAAGCCGTTCCCACCTCCCACGAGATCTGGATAGCAGCTGGGCGTCTACTCGAGCAAGAGGCCTCTGCGCTCAATAAAGATGGTGAGCCTAAAACCGAGGTTGAGAGTGCCAAGGAATTGGAGGTGGTGGATAAGACGATCGAAGCTGGGGTGAGGGAGTTGAGGAGACATCAAGTGTTGTTGACTAGGGAGCAGTGGTTGAAGGAGGCGGAGAGGTGTGAAGGGGAGGGAAGTCCGAGGACGTGTGAGGCGATTGTGAAGGCGACTGTTGCGATGGAGGTGGAGGAGGAGGATAGGCTGGACACGTGGGTTGGGGATGTGGAGAGTGCGGAGCAGAAGGGGAAGGTGGGGACTGCGAGGGCGGTGTTGGCGTATGCGCTCAAGGTCTTTCCGGACAAGAAGAGTTTGTGGTGGAGGGCTGCGGAGTTGGAGAAGGCGCATGGGACGAGGTGGGTTCTTTTCCTTTTGTTTGTGGTTTTTCGCTGGGTTCTGATGGTGGTTCTGTAGGGAGAGTCTTGATGCGATTTTGAGCCGGGCGGTGCATCATTGTCCGCAGGCAGAGGTGTTGTGGCTTATGGCTGCAAAGGAGAAATGGCTTGCAGGCGACGTGCCTGCTGCGCGTGAGGTGCTTGAACGTGCATTCGTGGCGAATCCGGAGAGCGAGCAGATATGGCTTGCTGCTGTCAAGCTAGAAGCTGAGAATGGTGAGCTAGGAGTGGCTAGAGAGCTACTTATTCGTGCGAGGACCGTCGCTGATACCGAAAGAGTAAGTGGATTTTATTACACCGACTGTCTAGTGCTGAATATATATACATAGATCTGGATGAAATCGGCAGTATTCGAACGCCAACAAGGACAACTCAACACAGCATTGGAGACGCTGTCCCTCGCTCTGAAAAAGTTCCCCAACTTTTCAAAGCTGTACATGATCCAAGGACAGATCCTGCAATCGCGGAAAAACTACGCCGAAGCGCGTGCGTCGTTCAAAGCAGGGCTAAAAGCGTGTCCCAAAGAAACTACATTGTGGATTCTCGCTAGCAGACTTGAGGAGGCCGATGGGAAAAGTATTATGGCGCGCTCGCTGCTCGAGAAAGCTCGACAGAGGAATCCAGGGTCGGACGTCCTCTGGGCTGAAGCAGTAGGCGTTGAAGAACGATCAGGGGGTACAGCACAAGCCAAAGCGATGCTTGCTCGTGGTCTTCAAGAGTGCCCTACCTCGGGACTACTGTGGTCGATGTCGATATGGGCTGAGCCGCGACCGACGAGGAAGGCGAGGAGTGTGGATGCGCTGAAGAAGAGTGCGGATAACCCGGTGATTATATGTACGGTTGCGAGGCTGTTTTGGGCAGAGAGGAAGATTGAGAAGGCGAGACAATGGTTTGGGAGGGCGGTCGCTACTGATCCTGATTTGGGGGATTCGTGGGGTTGGTGGCTGAAGTTTGAGAGACAGCATGGGACTGAGGTAGGTGCTGGTTTATTGTGATTTTGTGCTGATGACTGATGGGTGTTTTGTTTTAGGAACATAGGGAAGAAGTAAGGAACAAAAGTGTTGTTGCTGAACCGCATCACTCGCCAGTGTGGCAAAGTGTTGCCAAGGACGTGAAGAATGCCCGGAAGGGTACGAAAGAGATACTAGAACTAGTAGCAGATGCGCTAGAATAGGTCCTTGTAATTGTATTGGGTCCGTGCGCTGTGGGAACAAGTTGGAATTTTGTTTCGTTCGTTCAGATCGAGTTTCTCTCAGAGTCTCTTTTGTGGATTTCGCTTTCTTTCGTTTTTGCGGAATAACGGTTGAATATTGGACGGGAATCGTCGGTATTCGTCGATATTCATCGCTGTTTTTGCATATCTATAGCGCCCACTGCTGCACCCCTCTCCTTGTTTTCTTTTTTTTTTTGTGCGTGTTTTTTTTATTCAAAACACTCGTTGAGTCTCGTTCATTGGACTTGTCCTCCACGCTCTCTACGCTCCCTTATTTTATCTACATCCTTTCATTTACTGCCTTGCCTTCATGGACGACTCCCAGGCCTCCTTTGCGCCCCAATATCAGGCTTATTTCGACATCGACATGATGAAGGTCCGTGTCATCCATTTACCTCTTTTTTTCCCACTCCCTCATGGCGAAAACAGCGCTCTATCGATCCCGTCGGTGGTCCTGATGCAAAAAAAGCCCGCTGGTCTCCCGGAGCTTCCTTTACCGGCCAATCCAACGCCACAACCAACCGTGATGCCTTTGCAAATTACGGCTACGGCCCACAGCCAAACATGGCCCCGTCTCCTGCCTTCAGTAATTCCTCCTCTGCCGGCGTCTTTCCCAACAGCCCCCTCTACTCCTCTCCTTCACTCTCCATAAACACACAGTCAAACGGAAATGGCATGCCTTCCCAGCTTAGTCCAAATACAGCGGCTGCTTTTGGTCTGCAGACGCAACAGCAACAGCACCAGCACCAGCAGCAAGGTCAACAGCCTAGTCCCGGTGGTGCCGGCTACGGCTTCGGTGCCAACGCCTATAACATGCTTGGCATGGGTATCCCAGGCATGAACATGCTCAACGGCTTCCCTTATAACGCACAGATGGCCAATTTTGGACAGGTGAGCCACTTTCCATTCCCGCACTCCCTTTTCACACCAAGCCCAAGTTCCCCATGCAGAATTTTAACCAACAGCGTATTCCCTCCCTCAACCTTAACATTCCCGCTGCACAGGCAGCAGCATCCTACTCACCCATCGCACTTTCTGCTGCCCTGTCCGCATCCTCCAACGTTACAGGCCGCACAGTATATGTCGGCAACCTCCCAGCCACAGCATCCGTCGACGAGCTACTCAATCTCGTCCACTTTGGGCCTATCGAGTCCATCCGCGTGCTCCCCGAAAAATCATGTGTTTTCATCTCGTTCCTCGACGGCGCTACGGCCGCGGCATTCCATGCCGATGCGACGATCAAGAAGGTTGCACTGCATGGGCAGGAGCTCAAGATCGGGTGGGGCAAGCCGAGTCCGGTGCCTGCGCAGGTTGGGCTTGCGATTAGCCAGAGCAATGCGAGTCGGAATGTATACCTCGGTGGACTGGATGAGAACATGACGGAGGAACAACTCAGAGACGACCTTAGTCGCTTTGGTCTGATTGACCAGGTCAAGATCGTCCGTGACAAAAACATCGGTTTCGTTCATTTCCTTAGCATATCTGTTGCTACCAAGGTCAGGCCCACCTCTTCCGGTTAGGTACTTGTGCTAACAATCACCCTTAGGTGGTGAACGCCCTCCCGACTGAACCAAACTGGGCCGGCAAACGCGTCAACTACGGTAAAGACCGCTGTGCGTATGTGCCCAAATCACAACAAGCAGCCGCCCAACAAGCCCAAGCAGCCGCTGCGCAATCTCTCGTCGCATCAACATCTCTCACGCCTTCTACGACTCCGTTCAGCCCGTTCAATCCATACTTTTCTCAACCGGATATGATGGGTGGGATGGGCGCTGGGGGGGGAGTAGGGATGCAAGGGATGAATAGGACTATCTATCTTGGGGCGATACACCCTGAGACAACCACGGAGGATCTGTGTAATGCGATTCGTGGAGGGGTATTGCAGAGTATCAGATATATGCAGGACAAGCATATCGCTGTGTGTTCCTTTCTCTCCATTATCCTTTGTCAAAGGCCCTGATTATCGTTATGTGATTGCAGTTTGTGACATTCGTTGACCCAGCGGCAGCATTCACGTTTTTCCAAGTTGCCTCTTACCAAGGTCTGACCCTGAACAACCGACGGCTAAAGATTGGTTGGGGGAAGAACTCTGGTCCGCTGCCTACGAGTTTGGCACTGGCGGTGCATGCAGGGGCGACCAGGAACGTGTATATAGGGAATGTGGAGGACTTTGAAACGTTCACAGACGAGAGGCTCAAGCGTGATTTTGGCGAGTTTGGGGATATCGAGTTGGTCAATTTCCTGAAGGAAAAGTGCGTATACCTGTACTTTTTTTTGCTTGTCTCCATTTAATAATTTGTCGATAGGAACTGCGCATTCGTAAACTTCACCAATATCGCGAACGCTATCAAGGCGATCGAAGGTGTGAAGAATAAGCCGGAGTATGCTAACCTGCGGATCGCACATGGGAAGGACAGGTGTGCGAATCCGCCTCGTTCTGGTCCGCAAGGCGGGTCAGGCGTCCGCCGGACCAGTGGGGGACACCACGGTGGTGCGAATGGCCATGGGCGGGTGAATGGGGTTGGAGCTGGGATGGGGGTTGAGGGAGACGATGGGGAGATGCAGTTTTTGAATGGTGAGGTGGGAGATGAGGAGGATGAAGGGATGCTGGAGGCGATCGCAGGTGGTGAGGGTGTGGGTTTGGGTGCTGTAGGGGTAGTTGGAGAGGTGCAGGAGATGCATGTTGATGGGAAGGAGCCTGCTGTTATTCCGATCATCACGACTGTGGTGGTCTGATTTCGTTTTTTTTCTCAATTCGTCCTTCTCGCTTCCTTCCGACTGCCCTCCTTGCTCTCCTGTCTTTGGATACCCCCCACGCTCCTTTCGGCTTGTCTGCCTCTTTTATATCCCTTCCCCTGTCGAAACAGCGAAAACAGCTCTGGTCAAAGGGACGGTTGTCGCTCCTCGTCCTCGCCGTCTGCTCGTGCCTTATACATTCTCTTTACATGTTTACTTTTTTTTTTTACTTTAACTGTTGTGATTTTCTTTATTACCCTCTAACTTCCACTGCAAAGTACTAACCAGGTTTACTCCGGCGTTTTCATTATCGTCGGATGTTTATTTCCTTTTTATACGTATTGTACATATCTCTTTTTTCCTTTCTCTATTTCTTTTTTGTGTGCGTGCGCGATTGGGCTTTTCGATCCCATCCCACCACCGTCCGCTCGCTAACCTCTCAATTTTATATATCTAGTCTGTCTTAAGC
>QFEU01005844.1:0-20366 GCA_003316345.1 Tricholoma terreum | reverse complement strand
TGACAAATACTGATTACTATATGTGGCAGTATCTCACATTGTTTACCGTTGATTGTTAGGAGGTTGATCTGAAGTTTCCTAGCACCTATCCTAGGGTTAATTTGAGATCACCGAGATCCCCAAATTCGACTTTTGCCAGCTGCTCAACCGCGAGTTTGGGGGAAGTTTTGTTTATTTGGTTTTTGTTTGTTCTCATTTGGATCATATGCCGTGGGATTAAGCCCCATACGAGCGGTTCGAGCGAATGGTTTTAGGAGCCTGATGTAAACAATATATACAGAGGAGTTTGCAAAATCTCAAATTTCCTTTTTTGGAAAAAATGATATGGTTGTATCCACAATTTTCTTGGCATTAAGAATTTTATAATCACATGACCCAAAACCTCCCATTTACTGAGAATAACACATGCAAATAATGCAAATAGAGAACTTTGCAAAATTTTGTTAAAGTCCATATATTGCCTTATTGGGCTGCCATCTTCCATTTTAAGCATAGCATATTATGTAATAATTACATTTGAGGCCAAAAAATTATACTTACATAAGCCAAACTTTGTTGTAGAGCCATTTGATGAATGTTTGGATATATTTGTATTCTGGTAGTCATGTGATGTATTAGCAAAAGTCATGTGATTGGCTAGTTTTACATCTTATGGTAGTATATATCTGAGAGCCTTGGGCAACTGCCTATCTGGGCAGTTAACCAGCTAGATGCATGAGCTTTGTTAGACAAGACCCCTAACTTCATATATAAACATAGCTGCACTGGCTGTGCTGAGACCATACCAGGTGTCGGATGACACAATGTTTCCGAATAGAGCACATCCTGAGCTGTATGATTTCAGCACAGCAGATGGACAAGAATAGTTTGTGGATGAACTAATTGGCCATCAGTGGACTGATGGGAATCAACTTGAATTTGAATTAAGATGGAGCCTAGACGACACCACCTGGGAAACACATGACGTCTGCAAGAAACTTGAGGCACTTGGCAGATACTTAGAGTTGCATGATGCAAAACACCCTACAAACCTTCTGAGACAACAGTAGGATTCAACGAGCAAAGGGTAGCCATACATGGTATGAATCCATGGTAAAGTGATCATGTGGAATCAAACTTGCAGAAAAAAAATTCTGTGAGACCATGCCTTAACCAAACATCCAACACTACCAAAACCAATAACACAAGATGTCATGCAATCAGTATGCAAGCAACCACCCAGGTGCTGGAAGGATCCAATCCCAACGGTGTAACCAGAACTCAAACTCCTGTGTGAGCTCCAGAGGGGGAGAAAGGGTGCCTCATATGCCATGAAACCCCCCAGAACTGACGCAATACGACCCTCAATTTCTTAGCCCTGGATCCATCAGCCAAATAAACCTAGTGACATTTGGTGGATATGAGAACCCAAACCCATACTATATAGGAGGATACCCTCAGAACAGCAGTGGGCCCACTGCCAATAGATCAATCACAGCTGATGGGTTGGGGAAACATGGCCCCACTCATGCACCTAACACGCTCTGAACACATGCAACGCAACAATGATGCAATGAAGATTGATGAGGTGCAGCAACCACCTTGGGCACCATCATGAGCATTGCAGGGACATCAACCAAGGAGAGATGGAGCTACTTAAACACCCACACCATCCAGGTTATTTAAACAACCAGCACATGATGCTGGAAGCCAGAACCCCCCATCAACAAAGGGAAAAGAGAAGGCATTAGTAAGAGACATCCTGGAGGCAGAATGGAAAGAGCAGGAAGAGCAACTCAACGAGCTGCTGCAATGCTTGGACCAAGCAGATGTCGACCCTGCTCTGGCTGACTTCATGGAAGAAAATAAGGTAGCATAGATCATGGTCCGTCAATTGCTAGACATGATCGACAACCTCAGGATGGAGTTGGAGCAAGAAAAGAGGGCTCAACGAAATGCAGACATGTGGCTCATTTGAGCCACTCATAAAAGACCCAATCCCCAATCACCATTGACCAAAGATGGGCAAGGGTGAGGACAAGCAAAGCAGCTCAGAAGTGCTGAGGAAAAGAGGGTCACTGCAACCTCAATCCCCACTACACCACTGACAGCCATGAAAACACTACAGGAGATGGGTCACACTGAACCCATCTCTCAAGCACCCTCAACTATTGATGACATGCCCCCCCCTGTTACAGGAGATGATGCATCAGAGATGGAGGAACCCAAGCATAGAAAGAGATGGGGTGTGGGTAAGACAAGTACACCCACACCCTATGCACTTCCTGGTCCAGTTACTATCACTCCAGGCCCTCCTCGTGACCCTGCACCAGAGGAAACCCCTCAACTGAAATTCACTAATGATGGAGAGAATACCTATTCTGATGATGACAGATTAATGGACCTGATAGAAGGAGAATCAAAGCAAAAGATTAAGCAGCGGAAGGCTCATAACTATAGAGTGTGTCAGCAGAGGAGTGTGAGGAAGTCAAGGATGAAGACAGCTAAGAACGACCAGAGGATATTCAATGAGTCTCATCCTGTCCATGTACCAGACAGGCTCGGTGTGGTGACCATTGGGCAACACCCAGAATGAGATAATTTATTCCCTGGGTTACTATCACAATGGTTTTATTAGGGTGATTCAAAGCTGGGCACATCTCACATTCATATCCCGCATCTCGCATCTGGGATGATTATATAAGATGAATTTTGGGTCTCTGCCTGTAATGTGTCACACTGCCAGCACATGTGTAACAATAATTGTGTACCCACAGTTGTTACTTGAGTTTTCTCCACATCTCTTTCATTTCTAGTCTGGAAAATGCCATGGAAACCACATGAAAACAAGAAACCCAGGATTCCAGAGATAGCATGGGCCGAGAATGACAATCATTTGATCTGGTTGTTGTTGGCTGAAATTGAAAAGGATGTGAACTACAGGGTTCTTTTTAGAAAGAAGGATAAGGACAAGGTAACAGCTCCTGTCCCTGGTCAGTCGCTATCACTAAATTGAGTTTTCCCCTTCAGAACACCAGTGGCAAGACCAAAGTCACGGTGTACAAGCATATTGCAAAGGAAATCCTCCTGGACCTTTTTGAGTTGGATCAGAATGTTGTCGCTAGTGTTTTAAGGTCCGGTTCGGTCCGGTTTTTCACCCCCAAAAGGGGCAACCGTGGACTGCAACCGGTCCAAACTGTTGCCCAAATTGGCAGGACCGCAACCGAACCACCTAGGACCGGTCCTAGTCGGTTGGGTTGCTCTTGAAAAACCGGTTGGAGCCAGTTTTTCCAGCATTTTTCGATACATAATTTAAGTTTACTATATTTTAAATATAACTAATTAACAAAATCCTGGCGAGCAGGTGCTTGCAGCGGTGAGGAGTCATTCAGAGAACAAAAAAAAAGAAAGTAAGAAAATAAGACAAAAAGAAAAAGAAAACCTAAAAAAACGACCCCACTCTTGTGTTGGCAGCGAGTGTAGGGTCGTGCTGTCGTTGTCGTCCCCTGTGTTCGGCATCACCGTCCTGCATTCAGCGTTGTTGTCCTGCCTTCAGTGTTGTTGTCCTGCCTTCAGTGTTGTTGTCCTGCCTTCGGTGTTGTTGTCCTGTGTTCGGCAGCGTCATCCTGGGTTCAGCGTCGTTGTCCGTTGCCCCTGCTGTTCCTTGTGTCGTGTCCTCACCCCGCTGTTATCCCATGTTGTCGTCCCTGGTATTTTTTCTTCGTTGTCGTCCCCATCCCCACCGTCGTCCCCACCGTTCTCCATCCCTGTTGTCCGTCATCCCCGCCGTTTGCCATCATCTTCGTGTCGTTTGACGTCCCCCCGTTCCACTGTCGTCAGCACCTCCATGTCCCCCCACGAGCAGTGGCTCGCAGGCGGGGTGGTGGTGCTTTGTGACGTGGCACCCATTGCCACCCTGCGAGCAGAGGCTCGCAGCAGCAGTGTAGGGTGAGGTGGTGGCGTTGGGTGCGGTTGTCGTGGTCCAGAAACAGCCCATTGCCACCCTGCGAGCAGCAGCTCACAGCAGCGGCAACGGGCTTCGGTGCGTTGTTTCGTAGAGTGGTGTTTCGTTATCAAACTAACAAGTACCTAGAAGAAGAAGGTTTGAGTTAGTTAATTAGTAAAAGGAAGAAATCAACCATAAAAAACGTACCCTAGGGCCCAAACGACATTCGTTTGTCGTTTGGGCCACCTACTTTGTGTTTGTTCGGTTGTGGGTTGTTTTCGTGGATGCGGCTGGTCGTGGGAAATCATCTGCGAAGTGGTATCACTTTTGTTTTTGGGAGCACAAACGTGACCACATGGTCTGTGCGTGGCCACAGGGTATATAAGCACCCATAAAATGACTCCTTTTCCGCCGTGCTTGTCCTATTGCACGTAACTACAGTATTGATAGTAATAGTTAGTACTTTCATTAGTAATTTTTTCTTACTATCAATGTAACTATAAGTACATAAGTAGGATATATTGTATTACTATAAGAGACTGGTTGCAACCAATTGCAACCGGTTTTATAACGGTTTTTAAATGTTTTAGAAGTAAGGCAACCTGCAACCCAACCACCCACGAAAGTGAGCAACCGCAACCGACGGTTCGGTTGCATTTGGTTGCGTTCGGTTGGGTTGCGGTCGTTTTTTCAGTCCACCCAACTGGACCTTTAAACACTAGTTGTCGCAGATTGTGACAAAGGGAAACTGGAAGGGTGTGCCATTAATTCCTGCCTATTACATACTTACCAATAACAAGACCACCAGGTTGACAAAAACATATCGAAAACATTCCAAACACTTATGACAGACTGGTGAAGGGGTTCAGGATGAAAATGCTGAGAACCAAGGAAGTCAGGACTCATGGACTACTATATACCTGGGTCTGGTCCTGACGAGTCGACACCAGAGGCTGCTATAAATATTTGGTGTATGTGATGACATATTCTTGTTCTCAAGATCATCATTACTTATGGTCATGTTTAGAGGAAATCAAGAGGGTGTTTCCATTTTTCCCTCGCTTACATCGCATTTTTGCCACCTGCCCAAATGTTATCCCTATCTGTATGATGACTGTCCTTGGTCCTACTGGACGTTTGACAGTTTGGTACCAACCACCAACTCAATCTCAACCACAGACTGGTGGTGACAATGTGATTGACCCAGAACTTTGAGTCCTAAGTGCTCGACCAGCTCCTACTCAACCTGCTCGTGCATTTGGTACAGATGGGATAGTTGGACTTAACACTACTATGGTGCAGCCAGCCCATTCCCAGCCATCCACTGACACAACACCTGTCACCTAAACCTTCCTCATATGCTCATGAGGCTATTGAGAAGGCCCATGCATCTATCTCAAAGGTCCCCACCAAAAGAACACTTGATGGATATTCAATGGTAAGATATTTAAATTTTACCTGTTTTTAGGATTTATTTTGATGGATGTTTTCAAGAGAAAATATCTCTCACCTTCATCAGGAATCACAGCAGAAGCTTCAGGTGGCCAAGTGTGCTCAGCTGCTTGAAAAATATAAGCTGAAGATCTGGGATTGGGATGAATACATTGCACAGCTGGCTATTCTTGATGAAAAGCAAGATGATGCTTTGTCTGCCCCCAAGTGTCAGAATACTTGTGCTTATTCTCCTGATTGGGACCTTACTGATTTTTAAGGATCTTCCCAATCCTTCAATGACATTTGATACCCACTTAATTTATTTCCCTGGTTGATAGTTTACATGCCCTAACCTTCTCTTCAACTAATTGCCACTCCTTCTCTCTAATACCATCTCATGAATCTTATATCCTAACTATTTTTCACCATTTTTATTACCACCGATGTTTAATGTTTTAATTACTTTGATATGCAATTAACACTTCAACAAGTTGTTGACATTTTGTTTCACCTGCCTCTTCATCTGCATCCTGTGGTGCATCTTGTCCCTCACGGTCTTCAAGTTCCTCTGCATGCCCATGGTCAGCCATAAATTGTGTCATGGAGGCAGCTCCTTCAACATCAATGATTAGATTATGGAGGATAATGGCTGTGGTGATCCACCAAAGTGCCTTTGCATGATCCAAGTTAGAATTGATGTCCTTGCAGACACTGGAACCAGCCTTTTAGAGCATCCATGCAATGCTCAGACTGCACATGGAGTGTGGCAAGAACACAATCAAAGATGGCATTTGCAGGATCCAAGGAGGCAGGCCATTGGAGACGTGCAGTCTCACAGGGACAGGCCGGGAGCACGCGTGAGAAGCCCTGAAGCATGGGCAAAGCAGTCTATAGCGGTAGCTAGTGATGACAAGACAGTGTCTACTCTATGTCAATGTCTACCTAAGGTCACATGTCTACCTGCTGTAACCTACAGTTACATGTGCCCCTCTCCACAAAGGCAATGCCCTCGTTGCCACTGAACTCTAATCAAACAAAAGAAAAGGGAAAAGAAAAGGATATCAGGAGATAGTAACAAAATATATGTAATAAAAGAAAATGAAAGCTCAACATGGTGGTATCCATCCCAGAGCACACAGGGTCTGACTCAAATTGACAAGTCAGGGGTCCTGATCCCAGTTGAGCTTCAGAACTGGAGGAACAGGTGTGGGAGCAGAGAGCTATAGTTCCAGAAGGAACAGTGATGACAGGTTTGCCTGGGCCTATACCAGAGGGATGTCATCAAGTGATGAAAGATTGGGGATGAGACAGGTGAATGTAAGATGGTGAAAGAAATTGTTGTGAGGGTATACAGAGATGGGGTGGAGCTCGTCGTCGAACAGTGTTGTGCCATTGAATGCGCCTCCATAAGGATTGAAACAGACACAGGAGGTTTGATCGAAGATCTGAGAGGTCTCGTGGGGGTGCAGGCACAGCAAGTAGGGGAGTGGGTAAGGATTCTGTGTTGTCCTCCCAGTCGAAACATGCAGTTGGCAGCAAAACAGCTCGTTTAGGGCTGAGCTGGGGTGAGCTGGGGCAGGCAGGTGGTGAACAGGCTACAGGGGGTTGCTGGGGAGTGTCCATGGGCATAGAGGGTGTTGTTGGTGATGCGAGCGGGGTGTACCACGCAGATGACGCCAAAACGGCATGTTTGCAGGGGGTCTGGGGCAAGTTGTGGGGTTGGGGCCATTCTGGTGGCTCTGGTGCTACGGCACGTGGTCTAGAGTGGTCCCGAGCAGATAGTACGGCTGTCATCAACAGACGCATCGATGACGTGGCAGGTCTGGTGGATGCGTGAGGCATTGTAGTGGGCTCGTGGGGCAAAATGGGGGTAAGGGGGTCAAGCAGGGGGGAACTGGGTGGTGTGGAGGGCATTCCAGCGCTTCCTTGTGGGTCCTGGAGCTGGCCAGGTTGTTCTGTCAAGTAAACGACACATTTTGATGAATGCATCTTCTCATTCTCATGTAGCTCTGTTGGCTGGGCTGTAGACCGTTGTCGTGGGTGGTTGCTTGCCTGTGTGGCTGTAGCCGAGGTGGTAGTGGCTGTCTGGGTGCTGGACACAGCTCTAGATGCTGTTTCCAGGGTGGTTGTAGCAGGTAGTGTTGCCGTTGGCAGTCGTGACATGGCAATGCCAGTGGCAGGTTCAGGATGCAAGAGAAGGGGCTGGGAGGTCTGCTGTGGGGCTGTAGGTCGACTGGGCAGTGTGTGCCATTGTTTCTGAGGTGCTGCTGGCTGTTTTGACAATGGTGGAGAGAAGGTTGTGGCCGTTGTCAACAGCGTTGACAGCTGTGACACGGCAGTGTCATGGAACGCATGCGTCATTGGCTGTGATGTGGCTGGTAGTGATGCTGGGTGGGGGATGGAAATGGTGTGGCAGGAGTTTAGTCTGGTAGGTTCAGTAGACGTTTCCGCGTCTTTCAGTAGATGCTGCGGCTTGTCCTGAGATGCCGTTTGCATAACGGCAGTGACAGAAGAGGTGGGGGTGTCATCGTTGGTCTGTACAGCCGTCTCGCAGGTGCTGGGGGCTTCGGTTGACGTCCCCGCATCATTCAGTAGATGCGGCATCTTGTCAGTGGGTATCGTTTGGACGACGGCGTTGGCAGTGCAGGTGGTGGATGTGGTGGTCTGGGTGCTGCAGTCGGCGTGGACGTTGTTCCTGTGGTCTTGAGTTGCCCTTTCTAGTGTATCAAGGTTCAGTCCATAGGACCGAAGACTGAACTGGACCAAACCACGGTCCATGCTTCGGTTTGGTCCATTTTTCTGCAAAAGTGAGTAACCGAAACTGTCAGTTCGGTTAACGGTTAAGCTGTTTCAAAAATGTTTGAAGACTGTTGTAAAACCAGTCTAAACCAGTTACAACCAGTCTTTGTACAGTTGAATTATATACTCTATAAGACACTAAACTAATGTACATAAGTTATACAATACATAATTACATTAACTATGAGGGATGGCATGAGAATGGGTGGGGTTTATATATGTTACTGTAGTTGTACATGTTTGTTCACAGTAAACGAACACATATGCGCTTGTTTGGGTCACACATTGACACATGTGTTTACAAAACCACCACCCTCGTTGACCCATGCTCCCAGCCTCTGTCCGCACTCACCACTAACGACACGCACACCATGACCCAAACAAACAAACACAAGGCAGGGGGCCTGATCAACGCCAGTCGTCATTTGGGCCAGTGTAAGTCTTTCATATTAGTATTTGTTGAGTTGTTTCTTTTACTAACTACATGTTTTTCTTTTAGGTTCTTGTATCTTTACTACAACATCGCCCACCCTCTGAACAACACACACAGGCCCTGGGCCACTGCTGCAAGCCTCTGCTCACAGGGTGGCAATGGGCCCTCTTCTGTCCAGCGATGACCACCACCAATGCCACGTCACAGCACCAGCACCACCCCGCCTGCGAGCCATTGCTCGTAGGGAGGTATGGAGGTGCTGATGACGACGACCAGGAGGGAGAACAACGAACGATGGTGAACAACAAATGACAGGAACAACAAACGATGGGAATGACAAACGACGGGGAATGACCAATGGCAGGGAACCACAAACAACAGGGAACCACAAACGGCGGGGAACCACAAACAGCAGGGAACCACAAACGATGGGGAATGATGAATGATGGGGAATGACGAACCACAGGGAACGACGAACTGCGGGGAACGACGAACCACAGGGAACGACGAACCACGGGGAATGACGAACAACAGGGAACAACGAACAGCGGGGAACAATGAACAGTAGGGAACAACGAACAGCAGGGAACAACGAACAGTAGGGAACAATGAATGGTGAGGAATGACACATGAACGGCAGCAGGACCCCACCCTCGCTACAAACGTGAGATGGTGGAATTATTTCTTTTCTTTTTCTTTTTCAGATTTTCATTCCATATGTAGCTACACCACACCGCTGCGAGCAACTGCTCGCAGGGTGTTTATGTATTTATTTATTTTGTATATGTAATTAAATTAAGTTGGTTGTACAGGGGGAAAACTGGTCAAAACCGGTTTTTTGGACTGTAACTGAACCGATAGGATCGGTTCTGATCAGTTCGGTTACAGTCTAACTGACTTGGGGTGCTGGTCTAGACCGGTTACGGTTACGGTGATAGTCGTTTGCCGCTCCCACTGGTGGGGAAAAACAACAAACTGATTGATCAAGGGGGTTGTTAGCTCAAAGGGTCTCGGTTACTCCCTTCAACAAAGGTGCACGACGTGCGACGCATAAGTGCGACCAGTTCTATTCGGGGGTGTAGGTGATTAGCGTAGTTAGCGCGATAGGGCTGGGGATGTGCGATTTAGTTTGAAGGTTTATAATACACAGCTTGGTCGTCGGGTCGACCGTTCTGTAACGAGGATGTTGGTGCTGCACAGATCGCAGTAGTCGCAAAGGGACAAAGTCGCAATGGATGATAGTGTCGAAGGCTTTCTTTGAGCTGTATTCTCTGAACTGGCACTGAACTGTGGTCGAAAGGGGGGGGGAACTGAATTGTTTTATTGTGGTATGTACAATGGGCTTTTATAGAAGTCAGAGAAATAGAAAGTAATAAAGCTGAAATAATATGAAAGGAATATAATGAATAAAACAAAACTAGACACTGCCTTCCCTTGCTACCCCAAGTATGCGACCCTCATGTAGACACTGCTTTTGGTACTACCAACCGCTAAGGACCAAGAGGAGTAGTGGGGCGTTTGATCGGATTGTTGATGCGACGGCCCGCTGCCACAGACTATGATGCAACCCGGTCGCAAAGTCACAGAAGGAGGTCGCAGGTGTTGAAGACAGTCAGGCGGGGGATGTTGAAGGAATGTTAAAAGGTTATGATACTGAAATTACTCAATATCGCGTTTTCCGTGGCCAGGCGGTGTAGGGACCCATCAGCTCTACTCTTCACTTGATACCTTGACCGCCCTTGGTCATACCATAGAGAACTGCGGCGACTTTCGCACAGCCGCTCGCAGGACTTCCAGCAAGTCGTGCGACACCTGCGACTGATTCCGCGCCCACCACAATCCTTGTTCAAGAAGATACTTGGCTGATGTAGCAGCAGAGGGGGTTGGACTTGGTAAAATGCTAGCCAGTATGTCCGTGCGACCTGTCTCCGGACGTAATAGAGCTGTTCGAGGGGGTGATGGAAAACTGAGTGACAGGTTGGACAAAGATGACAAATGACTATGGGTGGGGTAAATGGGCATTGCTCTAAGATGTACCGGAACCCCTGGACGGTGAAAATCGGGATCGATAGTATTTGTATCTGCCCAGAAGTCATCTGGGACAGGTAGCTGTGACTGTCTGGGCATAGGTGGAGGAGTCTGTGGTTGCGGAGGAATTATCAAGGCATTGGGAATTGTGCCAAGAGGGGTCAAACTAGGAATGGGTGTGGGTGCCGAGGTAGCAATGAGCATGGATGGTTGATCAGATGGAGTGGAAATAACGGTGAACGTCTGGAGAGATATGTCCAATGAGGAAGGGGAAGGCAGATGATGACGATGATGACGGCAAAGCTGAAAGGGAAAGCAGAAAACATCCCTGCTTGCTTGACAGTTTAGGCGGATGATTACCGCCAGTGCTATCAGAATGCTAGCTGCTATCATGGCAAAGCCCATGGCCAGAGAGTCATTGATAGAGTTGTCCATTTGTGGGCGTGATGAGGGGTAGTGTGAAATAAGGAGGGACTTGTCAGAAGGCGGAAGGAGAAATAGGAACACAACCCGTTTCAAATAAAACGTGAAGCAGGTGTGGAAAAACGACGTGGAAACAGCAAGGCAGGGTCAAAGTCAGGGACAGTGCCAGTGGTGGACAGAACTGAAGAGGCATTTGAATTGATTAGTCTAGACCCAGGGTGCACCGTAGTAGGGTCTGAAAGGAGTGTACTGCTAAGCTATGACGCGTTTCTGGAGAATGAGGCCAAGGCCTGCTAGGACCCAACCCAGCAGTTGACAGTAGCAGTAGAGCTGAGGTGAGAGGGATACCATGAAATAATGAGAGGGAACTGCCAGTGGCAGTGTATTGCCTAAGAAGAAAAAAGCGGGTACTAAACTGGAAATTAAGGTACTGATAAAGATAGTTAGACCAGGGCAGCGTTAAAGCTAAGGAGAATGATTGTAAACTGTCTGTGTATGAGTGATATATAATACATAAATAAAAGAGAATAAGGAACGTAGCGTCATTGCGACTCATGAATATCATTTGCGATGTGTCACTAGGCGATGCGACATGTAATGTGGTCTGCGATTTGCGACCTGGATCGATAAAGTCTTGGCTGGTCAGGTGCGACGTTGTCGCGGATGCAGGGCAATTGTGCCAGGATGGTTGGAAGGTAATTGGATATTGGTCTGACGCCATGTATGGGGTTTTGTATAGTAGGTTCTATGATTGCATCGTGTGGCCAATCGGACCACCGATTAATTGCGTAATCCGGCGAATAAACGAACTTGAACTGTGAGAATTATGCCTTCTGAAATTTTCTTCGTCCTTGCCACTCTCGCATACTTGTCGCTACTATCATCCCCCTTCCCATTCCTCATTATGCACTCTATCCTTGCGATGACTGTCCTCGCCTCTCTTTCCAATCTCACAAAATGTCTACCAGAGTACCCCGCTGAGGCCGCCGACTATGAGGATTGGGGGAAGCGTTTTGTCAAGCTCTGGGTGCATTGCTTCGTTCTTTCCTCTGTGTTTCTGTGCTGAATAGCTGTTTGTCCGCCTTCTCCAGGGAAAGCTACTTCTGTCTGGTGTCGATGAGACACACACCGAAGCGAAGGCACTCCTGGATGGGGCCCGCGTGTCATTTGCGAACTTTCAAGACACTGCCTGGCTTCAGTGGGGAGCGATACTCCTGCCCCACTTGTCGGAGGAAGCGGTTCGTGCGGCACGCTCTGAGGATCGGGAACACCGTCTCAAAGCTTTGATGCAATCGTTTCTGGAGGATGCAATCACCGACATGGACTATTTCGCGCAAATGGCGGAGATTGAGAAGGAACTGGAGGAGGTAGCAGGGAATATGGCTGTGGATAGCCCAGTGCTGGCTACGAAGAAGTCGGCTAAGGAGGATATTGTGGAAGGAAAGAACACCATCGCGGCCTGCTGGTCGAATCAAGCACAAGATGGTTGGGGATGACGACGAGATGGATCCGGTGACATCAACGAAGGGAGGGGAGGATTGTGCTGGGGAAGGACTAGAGGTGGGTGGCACAGGGCATCGCAACCCTCAGATTCCCATGATGACCATTCCGAGGAGGGGCTTGACGAAGCCGATGCGCAAGTTTGTGGATGTGAAGGCGCTGGTGAGTAGTTGTCGAATTGCCTACTACGTCGTGTTTAACATTGGTGTAGTGCGACCGCTGCAAAGGTGGCGACAAGGCCAAGGATTGGAAGCCGATAGATGGTCAGCCAAAATGTATGAGGTGCAAGGACCAGAAGAAGGGATGCCTCTGGGATGGGGCGCTGCATGCTCTTCTGGACGAACCTGAGGCAAAGGTGAAGGCAAAGGCACTGGCGAGGGCAAAGGCAAAGGCAAAGGCAAAGGCAAAGGCGCACTCTCCATCGGAGGCGGCGTCAGTCGAGGAGGGGCCCTCATCGTGTCCTAGCCGGGCTGTGGCAAGGGTAAAAGGTACATCAAAAGTATTTGTTTTCTGTTGCTGTGTCTCACTGATATAGAACCTGTGTTCTTCATAGGTTGAACTCCGGCTCGACTCGAAGCGAAGGCAATCGTCGATGCAGAGCCCCCGAAGAAGAAAATCCGGCCGTTGTTAACGTCAGAGGCGACCAACATGGCGGAATATGAAGAGATCAGGGCCGAGCGGTTGCGAGTCACTGGGCAGATGCGAATCCTCCAGCACCAGGACTCCCATCTCCGGGCACGGTTCGAGGAATTGGGATTGGTCAGAGGTAGTGAGGGGGAGTCGGAGGAGGATTTTGAGTGAGGGGAGGGACGCTTTCTTGGGACCTCTTTCTTCGTCGCCCCACTCTTGTGTTTTCTTTGATTGTGTATGCTTTTTTTTTTTTTTGAATTATTTGTTTTTGTTCATTGGTCTTTGGAAATGTGTGATGAGAACAAAGTCCAAACTATAAGTGTAACTCCGAAGAAAAGTAAAGTCAAACAGAAGAATTAAAAGAAAGGGGAAGGCTCAGTAAATCATCATGGCCGGAAACCCCTTGGGGTTGCGCAATCATCAAGGAGATGACATCGCGACTTAAAGAAAGATAAAGATCGTGAAGGTGAAGTTATATGTTTGTAGCGCAACGTAAGAAAAGAAAGAAAGAAAGTTGCAAAAGTAAGTAAATATAAAAGAAATGTATGGTTTAGTCTTCATTGTCCATGTCGCACCCTTCGTCTTGTGGTGCGACCTCTTCGTGATCTTCTGGCGATTCTGATAGCTCCATATCGCTGAGTCGCTGTTTGTCGACATTGAGGAATCCATCGGGTATCGAAATGCGACTTCTGGGGAAATAAGGAATAAGTCTAAATGCTGCGACGGGGCAATCGAAAATGGAGCCATCGAGCTCAGCGATGATGTATGCTCCTCCTCGATTCCTGAATACGACTATGAGGGGTCCAAGGTAGCGTGGCCTCATTTTGCGATTGAGGTCGTATTCAATACGGGTGTTGCGCATTAGAACTAGTGCGCCGCGCTGAAAGTTGAAGTCATGTATGGTCCTTGCATGTTTCTTCTCGAAGAGTCTTGCAGCTTCTTTTCGAGTGGCATAAACTGTTGAATTTGGGTGCGCAAGGTCTTTCTTGAGTGTGGTGGCAGCTGTAGATATGTTGCTTCTGTGATATCAAGGGGGATCAAGGGATGAGTGCCTGTTGCCGCGAAGTACAGGGAGCAGCCCATCCTTTTGCGAACCATGACTTGTTCTGCCTAGAATACAGAGTGTGCGACTTGCGACCATCATGACTCTATGCCGTCTGCGGCTTTGAACATCACTTGTCAGACATCGAAGTGCGAATTTTCGACCAGTCCGTTGGCTTTCAAATTGTAGCCACTGATGCGGATGTAGTTGATTTTGTACTTCTTTGACAAGTGATTCATGGCTTTGATGAAGACAGCGCCGTTATCTGTAACTATTTCCCTGAGTGCGCCCCACCTGCATATAATGTCTTGATAGATCCAGTTGCCGATCGCTGTAGAGTTCTCTTCGCGCAGCATACGCCACTCTGGGTACTGAATGAGTGAACATCTCCCTTGGACCACATAGCGAAAGCCTGCTGAGAGAGGCATGTGCATTGTATCAATGTAGATCTTTGCGAATAGCGGGGCTGGTGGTGCGACAATCGGTGGTATGCGGACTTTGCGGGTTTGATGTATCTGGAAAATGTGACAACTGCGAATGAACCATACTAGGTCAGCTTGGAGGTGCGGCCACCAGAATCGCTGTAGTAGCGTTGCACGAGTTGCATAGAAGCGATGATGTCCGATGTTGTCATGTATACGCCGGAGGACATATAGTTGTCACTTGGGGTGGAGTACCAGCTTGTGCGCACCATGTGAGTCTTTCCACCATAGCCTGTCTTGGTCTGGAAAGAACTCAGTCGCATAACAGATGAAGGTAGCATATTGCTTATCGGTAAGGGAAGGTGGTCTATGGAGATCGCGATGCCATTCTCGCACGGCGGTGAGCTTCAGATCATCGGATTTTGCATTTTCCGATTGTGGAACTTGATGATAGCTATCATCCTCCTCTTCACTTGAGATCTGAGCGGTAGCGAAGGTCGATACCAATGTCTGAATGGTCGGGAGGGAGGGTCTAGGCTGCGTATTGTGGATGAGGTGCATGAAACCGTGGACGTGATCAACCCAATCATCAAATTCGTCTTTATTGTCTATGTCAGGCAGGTCATCTGGCTGTCTTGGTCGACGCAACAGACCATCAGGGCCGTGGAGGGTTCCTTTGACATGGACTAGGGTAAAGTGGAATGTTAAGATAGACACAATCCAGCGATTGATACTCGCCGAGGGTTGTATATCAGGGTTCGCTAGCATGCCCTTGATATAGCGCACATCCATTTCAACTACAAGGTTACGGATGCCTATTACCCATAGTCACAACAAGCGAAGGGCTCGAAATAGTCCATAAATCTCCAGCTTTGGCTGCAAAAACCTGGCTTCCCGATCATTGAGCAGGATCGAGCTGAATCAGTTATAATGTCGAATTTTTGGGTTATCCTCCACGCATTGACACAGGTAGAACCCAACTGCTATATGCGACGTGTCAACTGCAAGAATGACTGGTGACTCGGATGCATAGTTGATAGGTCGGAGCGCGGGTGCGGATAGTAGTACGTCCTTTAGATCTTGCTGCGCGGATATCTGATCCACGCCGAACTCAAATGGCGCTCCTTTTTGAGTAAGCTTAACAAGATGGTGAGCTCGTCGCGGGAAATTGCGAATGAATATACGCAAGACCCCTATTGTTCCTAAGAATGCACGAACCTCTGTGAGGGTATTGCAAGGCCCCCAGTTCTTGATGGCTGCAACCTCGCTATTATCTGCGATTCTCCCTTCGTAAGTGCAGCAATGCCCAATAACTGTAATCTTTGGAACACAAAGGGCTAACTTTGTTCCTGAAAATGTTCCTCCGCTGTACTTCATGCGTTGTACGATGCAATTCAGGTTTGTCATATGCTCCCAGACAAATCGTCGAATATTGGGGTTTTCAGGGATTGTTTCATAAGACCCATCTTCGGTTTCATATCGCGATTCTGGTTCTTTAACTGGTACGTCGTTGATGTATGGTATGGTGAATGTTGGAGTTTCCTCTTGAAGGATAAAGGTGACGTCGTCGTGGAATATGGGGACTGAGTTGGTCCAGCCCATAGGAAGGGTGACGAGGTGAAGCGCGCCATAGGGTGTCTGAAATGTGGTATAGTCTCGCGATGACTCTGTGATCAGTCGCTCATCATAACCAACATATAGATTGAGCATCGCACCACACACGCGACCGGTGAACTGTTCCGCAAGGTGGTCGGGGATTGGGGGTACACCCAAATGCCTGATGGTGATCTGGTTAAGTGGCTTGAGACTGTGGACTAGGCGAAGTGCCTTGCAATCTTTCTTCAATACGCAAAACCAGCGTGATTGATTGGCAGAGTTGGACCGTTCGTATATGCCTGAGTCGAGCTTCTTGCAAATGATTGCACAAACCTCTTCGTAAATGCTGGGTGGTATTGGTATGTTGCGCTCGATGAACGGTATATGGGGGATTACTGGAATGTCGATTGCTGGGAAGAAGTCAGATCGAAATCGACCTTGTTCAGTGTCGTCCCATGCGAATGCCTGATTCTGGTTACACATAAAGTCGTGCATTAATGCGCGCTCAACAGGCCATAAGAAATCTTGGTGGTTTTTATCTACCACTTGTTGTCGCAAGGCTGTATATCGCCCTCGGGGTTGGAATGGTGGTGGGTTTGGGTTTAGTGGTGGAATGTCTTGGAGCGGGTCTCCAAGTATGTTGCGAACAATGTGGAATCGCTCTGGTAATTCGGCTATCACGGATATAACTTTTTGTGCTACTGGCTTGTACTTTTTCTTGGCGACTACTCCTCGCCTGGTGATAATGCCTTTGAATGTCGCAATTTCGGGGTTGTCGGATGGTGTTAGTACAGAGCTTGAGTAAATGGGGACAAACACATATTTACTGATCGCAGTCGGGGAAACTTGGGAACCTGTCCCAGATAAAAGAAACGGAGTTAATTTAGAGGCGGAGAGAAACAGATGAGATAGTGTTGGGAGATATAAGTCCGAAGAATCAGAAGATCGGATAGGAGCATATGATAGTACAGTTGCTGCGTCTTTGTGCACGTCGAATTCAATTGTTAGTGCGATTTCTCCCTGATCTGCGATCAGTTCCTCGAAAGTATGTGAAAATTTACATTTTTCTTTGCTTGTCTCCACTGTATGATCTTGTGTTGTGCTAAGCCTCGGGGAATGGTGGGTATGGTCAAGACACGATTTGAGTTTGGGTCGTTGATGGTGATGATTTGATCCTCGTTTGCGAAGTTCTTGATATTGCTCTCAGTCAGGACGTTGAAGGGGCGTCCCATCAAAATATCGTATGCCGGGTTGCGAACAACATGAATTTGCAAATATAAGGTGATCGCACCTAGGCCACAAGGAACGTTACGCAATAGTCCTAGTGATTTGTCGATTGTTCTGTTGGTGGACTGCATGTTGAGTTGAATGGTAGGGTCGTAGCTAAGGCCTAGGTCATGGCAAACACTGTCCGACATGGCGATAATCTGTGAGCTGCCATCTAAGATTGTTTCAACTTGTTCCTGGTGGTTGACCATCATCATGACTGATCGAATCGCCTGCGACTCTTTTGCGACCGTTAATTCCTCCGCATGTTCACCCGGGGCTAGATTACTCAAGTAAGTTTCGTATACGTCGGGGATGACATACGCCTCTCTCCCGGCCATGGAGGCGGGCGGAATGGTCGATCACATGTCGGACTGGGCTGATTCTGTGACACCGTCGACAAAGGGTAACCTGGCTTCTTGTAAATGAGTTGAGATACTGGGGGCCTCTGCGACGCCGTTGGTGGCTATGCACCTCGGTGTTACAGAATCGCGAACCCTCTGTCGGTAGTCAGGTGAGAGGGCTAGTAGTTCTTCGGTGGATAGGGTGACGAATGGAGCTTTGATCAATCATGAGTAGACGTCCTCCATGATTTTCGCATTCTGGGCTGGTGCTTGAGTGTGATAGGCGGGTTCCCGATCCTTTGCAACTTTGGTTTTGTCGAAAGGTGCCGCAAAGTTTCTCATAGTGGGCAGCACATACTGTGCTTCCGAGATATTAGCGAACAGGTGTATAGGTGGCTTAGCTATGGGCTCCATTGCTGGGAGTGTTGGTATCGTGTCGGGGGTTTCCGTGTTCCTGATGTAGATGCTGCTGCATTATTCTGCTCCCTTTCCTTTCCTTTCTCCTTTTGCCGCACAATTTCTACCCCATCGAATACCTGTCATCCTTTAAGCACAAATAGTTCCTTCTCGAGCGCATTGATATGTTCCTGCGCTGTTAGTCGCAATGTGTTGATTTCTACTCCAGAAGAGGCCAGTGGAGGGTTGCGACTTGCGACCAGTGTACATCCATAGAGCATGGATGTCGCGTCGGGTATGATGTTGGTATTGGTCGCATTGGTATTAGAGGTGATATGGGTGCCTGCGAGTTGGTTCGGGTTCTGATGATGATACTCATCAAACCACTCTTGGAAGGTGTGACCTAGAATACTCCTGGGCATCCATGCGCCTGATGGGAGCACGAGTTTGCCTTCGTGGTTCTTGCGACATTTGCTGCCATTTATGTAAACGATAATGAGCGGACAAGTGCTCATGAAATGACCGAGCTGACCGCAGAAGTTACATGCTTGTCCCAACCCATTGTTGTGGTTGTGTGTATGCATCGGAGGTGGTGTCACAGCACTAGTAGCTCCTCCATTAACCTGCATATTCACTGGATCGTCAGGGCTAGCTTCCCTAAAATTGCAGATGTCTTCATTTTTGACCTGTGACTCGGGTTCAGTTCACGGCGCCGAAGTTGGATGTTGTGGTAGGGCCATTGGCGATGTCCCCTGTAATATGTGGGACGCGGCCTGGTATACTTCATCAAGAGAGTGAGCATCGTCCGTGTGATGGTCAGGGTACTTTATCTAGTGTTTAAAGGTCCGGTTGGGTGGACCGAAAAAACGACCGCAACCCAACCGAACCCAACCGAATGCAACCGAACCGTCGGTTGTGGTTGCTCACTTTCGTGGGCAGTTGGGTGGCAGGTTGCCTTACTTCTAAAACATTTAAAAACCATTATAAAACCGGTTGCAATTGGTTGCAACCAGTCTCTTATAGTAATATAATATATCCTACTTATGTACTTATAGTTACATTGATAGTAAGAAAAAATTACTAATGAAAGTACTAACTATTACTATCAATACTGTAGTTACGTGCAATAGGACAAGCACAGCGGAAAAGGAGTCATTTTATGGGTGCTTATATACCCTGTGGCCGTGCACAGACCATGTGGTCACGTTTGTGCTCCCAAAAACAAAAGTGATACCACTTCGCAGATGATTTCCCACGACCAGCCGCATCCACGAAAACGACCCACAACCGAACAAACACAAAGTAGGCGGCCCAAACGACAAACGAATGTCGTTTGGGCCCTAGGGTACGTTTTTTATGGTTGATTTCTTCCTTTTACTAATTAACTAACTCAAACCTTTTTCTTCTAGGTACTTGTTAGTTTGATAACGAAACACCACCCTACGAAACAACGCACCGAAGCCCGTTGCCGCCGCTGTGAGCTGCTGCTCGCAGGGTGGCAATGGGCTGTTTCTGGACCACGACGACCGCACCCAACGCCGCCACCTCACCCTACACCGCTGCTGCGAGCCTCTGCTCGCAGGGTGGCAACGGGTGCCACGTCACAAAGCACCACCACCCCGCCTGCGAGCCACTGCTCGTGGGGGGACATGGAGGTGCTGACAACAGTGGAACGGGGGGACGTCAAACGACACGAAGACGATGGCAAACGGCAGGGACAACGAACGAGAGGGATGGAGACGGCAAACGGCGGGGATGACGAACGACAGGGATGGAGAACGGTGGGGACGACGGTGGGGATGGGGATGACGACGAAGAAAGAATACCAGGGACGACGACGCGGCATAACAGCGGGGCGAGGACACGACACAAGGAACAGCAGGGGCAACGGACAACGACGCTGAACCCGGGATGACACTGCCGAACACAGGACAACAACACCGAAGGCAGGACAACAACACCGAATGCAGGACAACAACGCTGAACGCAGGACGGTGATGCCGAACGCAGGGGACGACAACGACAGCACGACCCTACACTCGCTGCCAACGCGAGAGTGGGGTCATTTTTTTAGGTTTTCTTTTTCTTTATGTCTTATTTTCTTACTTTCTTTTTTTTTGTTCTCTGA
>QFEU01005834.1:0-20723 GCA_003316345.1 Tricholoma terreum | reverse complement strand
ATGCCGATACTTGCAGAAGAAGCTGGAGGAGGGCGCTCCCGAACATCGAGATATGATTTTCCGTGAGACTTTTACTCATTTTGCAGACCTTATGACTGGTGGGACTTTTGCAAAATGAGTGTGAGATTGTTTTCAAATACCTTTTTTTCCAGATCCCTTTGGCAATTATCTGTGCCAGAAGCTCTTGGAGTACTCCACAGATGAGCAACGCAGCTTAATCTGCGAATCTGTCGCACAGGATCTAGTCAACATCTCTCTGAACATGCATGGTACTCGTGCAGTTCAGAAGATGATTGACTTCCTCTCGACCCGAAGACAGGCAAGTGTTATTCCATTGGGATCTCTCGTGTCACACTTACGGGGAGCAAAACAGACTGATCTTCGATACAATGCTCAGATCCATGCTATCATTGTTGCGCTCAGCCTTCACGTTGTTGTACTCATCAAGGACTTGAATGGAAATCACGTCATCCAAAAATGCTTGAACAAGCTCGCTCCCGAAGACAATCAGGTATATTACCCTGTCCATTTTCTGACACAAATGATTGACCATCACTACTACTACTACTCAGTTCATCTATAATGCTGTTGCAGCGAACTGTGTTGAGGTCGCCACTCATCGTCATGGCTGTTGTGTTCTACAGCGATGCATCGACCATGCGTCTGATCATCAACGCATCCAACTTGTAAATGAGATTACCTATAATGCTCTTACTCTTGTTCAGGATCCCTATGGTAACTACGTGAGTGCCTCTTTGGAAGCGTCAGATGTCAGGCGCTGATGTGGGAGCAGGTGGTGCAATACATCCTGGATCTTAACGACAACCGCTTTAGTGATGCCGTTATTCGGCAATTTGCTGGTAATGTCTGTGCGTTGTCGGTCCAGAAATTCAGTTCCAACGTCATTGAGAAGGTGAGGATGTGTTCAAATGCTGCTGTGGTTTCAATCTGAAATACTCGTCGGTAGTGCGTTCGCGTTGCTGAGCATAACACGCGGAAAATGCTCATTGAGGAACTCCTGAATCGCACCCGCTTGGAGAAATTACTGCGGGATTCGTATGGCAACTATTGCGTCCAGGTGTGTTACAAGTGGTCTTCGATATGTGTTTTGCTGATCCACATCAAATGCTCTTCAGACGGCTCTTGATTACGCTGAGCCAAACCAACGCGCGCTTTTAGTGGAAGGTATTCGACCTGTTCTTCCTTTGATTCGGAACACGCCGTATGGCAAGCGTATCCAGAACAAACTGCAACGAGAACATATGGATCACTTTGGAGGTTACCACAATCAACAGATGGTGAACCATGCCCTCAGCAACCAAGGCTTAGGACTTCCCCATGGAGGTGCCGCCCATCATATGCCCCAGCCGGTCCACCAATCGAATCCTTTGGCTGATGTCTATGCTACACAGAATGGCGTTTATTCTGTTCAAAACCAGGTTTCGTTTGGGCAACCTCATCTAGCTCCGCCTCAGCTTCACAGCCTGCAACCACAATCAATCGATGGATATGTCTTGCAAAACAATTCTAGCCACAACCAGAGCATGACGGCGTCACACTCTCATGGAGCTGGGTTCTCCGGCGCTTCGTTTACCAATGTCAATCCTTTCGGGGGTACGTCTGGGGTTTCGGGCATAAACGACCCCTACCAGAGGACATTTGGTTACGGCATGTAATGCTATCCTTTCACCGGACAATCTCGCGGGCAAGCGTTCTCATCACTCATTTCGAAACACGGACCCACTACATTCCTTTTAATTGCTTTCGATGCATTCATTTGCATCCGATACCTCAAACATCTAAACTACTCGATGACTTTTTGAATGTTGTTCGCTCTGTTCCCATCTCTGCTCGGGTTTCGTCTCCCGAACTTTCATACGATACGTCTTCTGTTCTTACTGTATTGTGCAGCCAGCATATTTTTAACCCATTTGCTTTTTATGCTTTCCGCCCATCGCACTTTTATTTTCTCAACCACCCATTTGTACAGGTTATTTCTCAAGCATGCCTAACTCGGTTGTCTGTCTCATAGTACCCTCGTCGCAGCACTATTTGTCATTCTGTAGTTATTCCTCCCCCAAGCTGTATAAAGTCCTTAATAGATCCGTGGATTTTCCTTTCTTCTGAGTAAATGAAAGGAATGCTTCGTATCTGCTGAACAGCATTGATTCAGGTTATTACATGTCGTATTCGTCTAACACCACCAACCGCGGACTTCAACTGAAGGACTCCAGCGCTTGGTTATTGAAAGGCATAACTTGTTTCCCTATCATAATCTCCATATATGACAGCTTTCTAAGTATGAAGCAGACTCGAAGGAAGCAGCGAAGGTGACATTGACGAATAAGGGATCATCGGTTCTGAACAAGAATCCTTTGTCATAGACTGCTTGCTAGGTAGCGGATTGACCCTTACCTTGGTGAAACCGATGGCTGATGACTTTTCGCGGAAGCACTGTCGGCATAGATCGAGACCGTATTTGCGGACAAGACCAGCCTGATGTGCGCAAAGGCGGCTATTCATCACGATTCAATACCCCGTCGACCACCGCTAGAGCTAAGGGTTTGAACGACGCTCACCATTGACGACTGCCCTTTCCATACTTTCTCGGACGAGAGAACCAAACGGCGTCGTGTGTCATTTTGAATGATAAGTTCCTGGGGGGGCCTGTGGTACGCGATAAGAAAGGACTGATCTGGTGCAGAGGTTGCAAGACTCACCGAGCTCAAAAGCTTGCGTTTGCGGTCGCGATTTTCAGGACGTCAGTGGAGGAAGGTAAGGTGTGCTTATGTAAACTGTACAACTTGAAGATTAAGGTTCAGTCTCCAGGAAGCCATTTTTGGTAACTTGAAGGAACAATACAATACGCTTTTCGACAGAAACCTTGTCAGACAATTAGTGTGTGGGACTGTGTGCAACATAGGATAAGTTGGGTTCCGGACGATTACGCCACCCACTGGGCGGGGGAAAAAAATATTACTTTAGCCCACCGCGAGGGTCGAACTCGCAGCCTTCAGATTCACTTGCCTAGTAAGAGTCTGACGCTCTATCCGATTGAGCTAGGCAGGCGTTGCAAGAAATGTTTGTTTGACGATGTTGAGATTGCACGGCCCGACTAGATCATAACGCCACATCCAAATGAGGACAGGTTTGTTGCGCTCTTGTTCACTACTATATCAGGTTAAGCCTCAACCCAGAAATGAGGATCTCCACCATTCCTAGCGCCCAATCTTCCCCTCGCTTGTCCTGTGCCTACAAGCATTTCCCTAACCAACAGCTTTGTCGACCATGATTGTGTGGAACACTGTCCTTAATGTGGGCATCATCACAGCCAAGGTAGCTGCTGTATCCCTTCTGCTTTTACTGGCAAGGGGGATCGTCTGGCTTTTGAACATGTTACTCGTCTTGCCGCTATTCGATCCCTTGAATAATATCCCTGGGCCCAGCGGTTCTACGTTCCAGAACCATTTCGGGGAAGTCATGGAGTAAGTTCCGACATTCTCAACAATGTGATGTACCTCTGACTGATCTCTACAGCCCGGATTGTAGTCCAGATACACATGAAGAGTGGAAGAAACTGTATGGGCACACATTCAGATTCCATGGTTTCGGGAAGGTGTGTCCCATGTCGTATAGGTTCTATACCCGTTCCTTACGGACTCATGTAGCATGATTATCGCCTGATGTCCTTCGATTTTCGCGTCATTTCTCATGTCCTTACCTCCCCACTCTATGAGAAGCCCTGGCAGACTCGGGCTCTTCTTGCCAGGCTAATTGGCCGCGGTTCGGACTTATCTCTATTACTACCTTCCAACCACTGATCTTTCATCACAGGTATCTTCTCTATGGAAGGCCCAGAACATAAGCTCCAGGTTTGTCTACTTGCATCTTTTAACACACCCGTTATTGAGCGCGAGTACCCTGAAGCGTCGACTCATTGCGCCAGCCTTCACGCTTCAGTCCACAAAAGCGATGGCACCTATCTTCTTCCGAAAGGCAGAAGAACTATGCAGTCGATGGGACAGCCTGATTGATGAACCATTCGTGAACTCTGAGATCCGTCCGTCAGATCCACCGCCCGCTTATGCTCCTTTTGCAACCGCTTCTGAAAGGTTTAAGGGCGCAACTATCGATATTGCACATTGGCTTGCTCGTGCATCTTTCGACGTCGTCGGCCTTGCTGGCTTTGGTTATCACTTCAATGCATTAGAATGCGAGTCCGAAGGGGTCTATCTGGCTTTTCGTCGAATGCTTGACGTCGCCGACAAAGGTCCCCAGTTCAGAGGCCTTATCGAACTCTTTTTCCCGATCGTTAGAAAGTTTTGGGTGAGTTTTTACGCTCGTTGCAGACCACATAATTTTACATGCTTTGCCTTTTTTTTTTAGCCCGATGAGGGTACGAGGATCACAGATGAAAGCTTACGAGTGATCAGTAAGGCTGGGAAGAAGTTGATTGCAGATAAAAAGGCAGCTGTCTTGGCTGAATCATCCAGCGCTCATGAAACTGAAGACAAAGATATCTTAACTCTGCTCAGTTCGTGCCTTTCGACACTCCTCTACGATGAGGGTACTAACGTCAGATACTTAGTCAAGGCAAATTTAACCAGCGATCCAGCTAACCGTCTCCCTGATGAATCTCTTTTCGACCAATGCGCAACATTCCTTCTCGCCGGCTCAGACACTGTCTCCCTTGCTCTTGCATGGTGTATCCGCTATCTGTCACTTCATCCAGAAATCCAAATACGTCTGCGCGAAGAAATACTGTCCCTTCCCATGACCCCTCCCCCTCCCATTTCTGCCCAAAATACACTCGACAGCAAGTCTTTCGATATCGACATTGGTACCAATTTGAATTCACCCATTTGCCCGCCCCCTTCCTATCCAACCCCCAGCCACACACCCCAAGAACATTACACAGCAATTGAAGAGCTTCCTTACCTGGATGCTGTCATCCGCGAGACACTTAGGTTTTGCCCGCCTATTCATGCGACTATACGTGTCGCTGCCGCTGATGACCATATCCCCATCTCCCATCCAATTGTTCTTCAAGATGGCACCATTGTGAACAAAGGCGAATCTATCAGAATTCGCAAGGGAAGCTACGTTCATATTCCAATTGAAGGTCTCAATCTCTGTGAAGAGATCTGGGGTAGTGATGCCAGGCAATTCAAGTACGCTCCACACGTCATTCACATGTTTGATGAAATGTGACCTTAGATCCTACAGTCCCGATCGATGGGCAAACTTACCACCGAACGTTCGATCTCCCGCCCATCCCGGACTCGGAAACTCGATGACATTTTCGTTTGGACCTCACTCCTGCTTGGGGTATAAATTCACCATCGCAGAGGCCAAGGTCTTTCTGGCTACCATCATGCCACAATTTGTTTTCACTCCAGCGGAGGGTGTCGAAATCACTAAATTCAATAATATCCTGACTAGGCCATACATCAAGGACCAGCTGGAACTCGGTGCAAGACTGCCAGTCGTTGTGGGGAGATATTCCAGGTAGATCGAATGCGTTGGTTGTTATTGATTTATTGGTCCGGACGTAAACATCAACTGTATAACTATGCCGTTTCTCTAAGTAATTCGTTCACTACCTACTTGCCCTGCAAATAATCTAAATTAAAAAATCTGAGACAGTTACGTCTGGCGGTGCTTGTCAAGGAAGGAACAGTGTCAGTGGTGTGGGTATATGCTAATCAACAGTGTATGCAAAAAATCACGGCAAGTTGATCAATAGAATTGTCAGGTGTCAAAACCAACAGATCTCATAGCCTTCGTAAGGACTTTGATATTAGAATCTGATTCCGAGTCTGAACCATGAATAGTGTGGACGGGATAGTGTTCAGGTCCACAGAGTACAGGGCATGAATCGTCGATTTGACCACCATGAAGGTTCACAGTTTGAGGGCGAGGAAGTGAACAAGGGGAGTCTAAATAGTTATTGTCAACAAGATTCCGATGTAATGCAGGAGAATTTCAAACCTTTAGGTTTGGTTGACGCATTTTGACTCGTCTTTGGTTTCTTTGATATTTTCTTGACATCCGAAAACAAAGGCACAAGTTTTCCTTCTTTGCAGGCTCCACAAACTAAGAAACATCAAAGCATAGCAAAACATCAGTGATATTGTACTGACGGCCCTGAATGAAGTCACTTGCCGCATTCATCGGGACGTATTGACTTGCTGAACCGCCCGTAGCTAAACAATAGTCCTAGATCAGCTGAGGAAATCTAGTCTAAAACCTTACTTACATCTTGGCACATTTTTGGCATTCTGTGGGGAAAACGAAGGGTTAATAGTGTATGAAATAGATGGTGCCTCAGCCTACCCCATTCGAAAGGATGAGAGATTTCATAGTTATGCCTGGTCTAATCAAACGTCAGTCCAACGGGTTGACCTCCAGTCGCAGCCCACTTACTGTGATGGTGATTTCGGGACGCTTGCGCATGACTTTGGCTGCCCTAAGCAAACCAGGCCCACTTGGTCGACTGTGAATAGACAATGCAACAAATACTAACCATCCTTTCCAAAGGTTTCCGTGAGCCTCCTTTGTGTTGGCATTTATAATCCAAGTTGCCAGGTGACACATCTCATGCGAAAGTGTATTCCGAATTCGCTCTGATATTTTGCCTTCAGCCCGCAAGAACGCGGACTACCGAAGGAACAGTTTCACCTTCACAGTCTAGAATTTTCTCCGCTAATTCAATCTCTGTTGTTTGCACCCCATCTCTAGATCTAGGCAATGTTAGGCTAAGAAATGTAAGATCTCCACGCGAACTTGCCTATGCCATTTTGCTCTCCCTGCGGTGGTCAGCAGACGCTTATTCCAGTTGAGCCTTGTGTCTTGTGGCAGGCCATCTCCAAAGATGACTCTGTTAAGTTCCGTGAAAAGTTGTTGGGCATAGGCTGCCCGTCGAGCTTGTTCACTAGCGGCTCGTGCCTTCTTACTGGTGCGCGGAACCTGCTTGGGTCTAGCTGGAGAGCTCTCGGAACGAGGTGTATATGGTGTTCCAGGGAAACCTTTGAGTGATTTAGGGCGGGTAGGGGTGGTTATTAGTTTTGGATCTGCAACTGCCGTTATGCTTCGAGCGTTACTAGGATTTACACGGATTGGCTTCCGTGCACTTTTAGGCTCATTTCTGTGATGTTGTGAAATGATGTTCGTTGATGTGATACCCCAAAAGTCTAACTCACAGGATCAGGATCGCGCCATCATCATCGCTGCATGAATCATCTGAACAGAGTCCTTGTGCTGTCAAAGCCACAGGAATTTTTGGTGCACTTATAGGCTCATTTCTGCAATGTTGTGAAATGATGTTTGTTGATGCAATACCCCAAAAGTCTAACTTACAGGATCAGGATTGCATCATCACTGCACAAATCATCTGAACAGCGTGCTCGTGCTGTCAAAGCGGCAGAAACTTTCGGGCCTCGCTTTGGTGACTGGTCAGGGGAACTATCAGATAACTCGATGATATCTGTGGCGTGCTGAAGCTCGTGATCGTGATCGCTGTCTTCCGAGCTTGAGCTCTGAACAATCATGCGAGAACGGTATGTCCTCCTTAATTTTGGTGTGGTATGTGCCCGAGGAGCCCAATCCTGACTAGGCTCGATCACGTAAGAAGAAACCAGACAGCAAATACAGAGAGCTCACCCTAGCAGTTTATCTACGTTGCCAACTTTCAGAGGCACTATGTCATCATCAGGCCAGGCACCTGGCACTTTCGACAGAAAAGGGTCTTCTGTAGATGGTTCTTCGGAACCCCCAAAGTTACTGTTGAAGTCAATCCCAAATTCGTTACTTCCCCACTGTTAAATCAGGCACGCACACATTAACTTCTTCGTCAGAAGATATTTCAATGACATCTGGTTCGACGAGCTCCTTGCCTCTGCCGTTCCTTCAGTTGTACCCGTACATCAGCAAGTCTGTGATAGATGGCCACGGAGCTTCTCACCACCGCCGCTCGTCCTCACTGTCAGGCACAATCTCCGAATTCAACTCAATTTTGCCGCCAGTTGGCGTAAAATGTGACTTGCACTGAATGGGAGCTTTTGCCATTTCCCTTCGCCCATGTGTCGTTGGAGAATTGAGAATAACGGATGCAACCCTTTGGTCTGGCCTTCGAGATGTCATTATACATGAGTGTGACAAAGCAAAAACTGGTTGATGAAAAATGGTTCAATGAGCCGAGAAAAGAACGCGTGACAAACGCGTTGCATAGATCACATGATCAGCTATCGTAACTTACTTACGAGATGTCACGTGCCTGTGACATGTCGTGTCTTAGAGTCAAGGACCATGATCGTCAGAATGAGCATACTTATAATGTCGTGTGGTCCCGTGGTATGATGAGAATAAAAACTGTGCTCTAGAGTGACCAAATCTTTACTGTTGAATCCCGCCCACCAGACACTAGGTAGCGGTCCATGTAGCGGAGTCGTTCCACAGGTCGCGTGTGCCCGTTGGTAACTAACGTCGACTGTTGCATGCTTGTGCGATTATAGATCTATTGGGATCGTTAGTCGCATCTTAGGGTGGCAAAAGACAATTCTTACTTTCACGCCGTTCTCCCCAGTTGCGGCGGCGACTTTTCGAGTGTCAAACTGAAGACCAGTGACGGCGTGATCATACGTTAGTGTTTCATAAACACCACCAGCCCGAAGATCCCATATCTTAACAAGATGAATTTCAGCTACGTTGAGCAGGAGGAAACCACGACTTACACGAATGGTCTTGTCAAGACTTCCGCTTGCAATGTGAATCTCATCGAACTGTAGACAGCTCACAGGTCCTGTGTGACCCAACAAGGTCTTGTGAGCTTGTCCAGTACGCACTTCACAACAAATCAGTAAGGACGAGCTGCTGAGAACGGTCATCACTCACTGTCCCACATCCGTACTGCCCCATCGCCACTACCGCTTACAAGGCCATACCCCCAGAACTGTACGCCCCCGACAAAGTCCTCGTACATGTCGCAAGTACCATCTGCATATGGTGGGGTCGGGACTGCGAATGTCCCAACTGCTCCGGAAAAAATATTATTCGGCAACGCAGTTCCGGTGTTCGAGTTATGTGGATGAGATATTGCCCATAGAATGTCCATGGTCATCACACATTGCCCAGTGGTCAAATCCCATTGTCGCAAAGTCTTGTCGGACGCGCCCGTTACCTTGAAACTCAGTTCTAAGATGAGAATATTTTTGGAAAAAAAAACAAGCGAACATACCAGACACTCATCTTCAAAGTAAAGAGCGGTGACAGCCTTCGTGTGACCGTCAAGTAACCGGGCACAAGGATCATCTTTAGACAGCCCGCTTCCCGTCTCGTTTCTTATCCCGTTCGGCCTGTGAGAGAACTCTGGATCTCTGCCACTTTCATCTTCCTCTGCAACATCACTCAAGCTAACGATTTCTTCTTCCCTCCACATGTCCCCATACTCCTCATCTACTCGCCTCAGGTCCCACAATCTCACGTTTCCATCTTCTCCCCCAGTCAGACACACATGGTCTTCTACTTGCACGCACTTCACTGTCCCTCTATGCCCTCTTAGCCTTCCTATCTCTGTTCCAGATAAAAGATCCCAAACGCGAGGCTGCGCATCTTCCTGAGAGGCACTGACCAGAGTCCCGTAAGGTTCCGAGAAATCCAAAGCAGTGATAGAGGTTGTATGGCTGTCGAGAGTCTAACGTGCAACAGTCGCAATTAGCCGCATACAGATGGGGCACTGCAACAAAGCTACCATGAAAGCAACCCCTGGCGGAAGGTCATTATGCTCAGAAGGAAGGAACGCTGGGCCTGATACAATGCGTAAGAATAACAAATAGGAAATAGCCTTTCCGTCGAAGTACCTTTCCGTCGACGTGAACTTTGGGGAAGATGTAAAGGTTGTGCTGCGGAAGCCTTTGCGGTTCGACTCGAAGATTTCTCAAACTCTGACCTTTCTTTCACCCCCGCCACTGCATTCAATCAGCGAAGAAAGATGTGTGACATCGACGGAAGCTCACATTCGTCATCAAGTTCTAGCTCATCTTCCTGCAACTTCAGCAGATCCTGTTCAAGTTTTGCTCGGATGAAGTCCAATGCTTCGATCTTGTTTGTTATCTCTACAATCTCACTGTTAATCAAACTCTACAACAAGTATGAGGTACCATTGACATGTATTGACATCGTGACATACCCTTCGGACATGAATATTCTCTTTATCGCGGTGTATCTCTTTTGCTTGACGTGATAGTTCTTCCTTGCCAAGAGTCTTCAAGGTGCTCAGACTCTCACGTCCTCGCCGCTTGCCCGTCACTCCTGGCCTCGGAACCACCACCACATCATCTTCGCTACCCACGCTCTGGCCCTCAAGATCTTCCTCGTCGGTCATCAAACCTCTGGCGTTCATCCCCAGCTTTTTGAATCCTAATTTCGGTGTCTCGACGTTGCGCATCTGCCGTCTCCTTGTACGACTTTGTTCTGCACTTGGAATCGTAGCGTTGAAGCCTCGCAAGAGGCTGATGTTCGACGCCACGCCCTCTGGTTCGGGCACTTCCGCATCAAGTAACTCTTCAGTTGCCTCGACGATTTGAAGGTCGCGTGAGGTGATCCTCCTTGAGTTCAGACCCAGGCGACTTCGGCCAAGAGTCGCGAAATCCATGCGAGACTTTGACATGTCAGAGCTACCGACGGATGCCCTTGGCCTTGAAGAAACTGTAGCAGCGTTGATCATCCGCGGTGTCATTATCACAGGAGCCACTAGTCAAATCGTCAAGTGCGTGAGCATAATTCAATGTAAACCGGCGAAAAATCACATACAGTCTGAAAATATCCGGGTAGAGTCCCTCTTTCGGTGACTGAACGGTGCCATAAGAACGTTTTGTACCACCTCGAACTTGCTGGGGCCCTGAGACGTGGAACTCTCTGCCGGTTCCAAAGCGGAACGACCGTTTCGTTTCCGCGCCCGCTCAGTGGGCTGCGCGGACATCTGGACACCTTGCGAAAGATCGCAGACCCAAGCCTAAGAAGACTCGAAAGGAGGTTGAGAAAGCACTTCCACAACCCTACGAAATTTAAACTGTCAAGTTCCAGCAACAGTTCCCACGGGGTCTCGGGATTACCACCATTAAAGATAATGCGTAAAACCATACACTGTCGGCCATATACAGATACATTGTAATCTAAACTACCATTATCTACATTCCAGCAGTAGGATTTAGAAAGCTATGCTATGATATGGTATTACCATGGGACGCCGAATGCTTTTTGTGACGAAGGTGAACTTGTCGGCCAACATTCATCCTGATATTACCGTGTCCAGCCCAAGTCAACGATGACACCTAGCCCGTACGTCCGCAGGTCATACTCCTTGCGTATGAATGGAAGGTCTTCATTCGAATGCGGCCCTGACATTACTTCGGCACGTTCGGATGATGAAACACCTCGAGGCGTCGAGGGTTCTGGAGATGGTGGTGGGATGTAGTGCCGAAGATCACTCATCTTGATGTTAAATGGGCGAAGAAGTGACCATATATCACCGGAGGAGGCAAGATTTTTTGTGCGGTCCGGCTGGGTGGGGACTGGAGTACGAGGCATGTCTAGAACAACGGTAGCAGATGGGGCTTGTCCTACACTCTCCGTGGCCAATGCTGATCGCTCATCGACTTTTCCCTCGCGTTCTAGATCGTCCTTCAACCTCTGAACGCTGACGCGTTCCCAGTGAGAAACGTTGAAGGGTTCGAAAAGGCCACCAGCCGAGAAATCACACCAGCACCGATCGACAGTTCGTATGACCTTCGGCAGTGGTCTGGTGTAATTGGGTACAATTGTAGCATTAAGCGCCTCAGCAAAGGTCGTGATGTTTTCTGCCCATGGTGTGGAGAGTGGACTGTCCAGAGGTAAAGGTTGCCAATAACATGATGAGACAAAAAGAGTCGTCAGAAGAACTATGCAATAGAAGCTGCTCATAGGTTAGCGGATAACCAAAGGCAGAGGTATGGCTGGACCCACCATGGCTTTGCATGCATCGTCAATGAAACCAAGAACAACAGTAGAAAGTACGGAGGGGCCGTTGGTAACGGCAGGAGAAGCAGTGGCAAGAACCAACGCGTACACCTGGATACAATCAGAGCATCAGGACCTTGCTCATCGACAACAACAATGACCACCTACCACATTGTGAAGCTGAACGAGTTCAAGGAAGGTCCGTCATCGGTGTAGAAAGCCGAAAGACCGGCCTCGGCCCGGCGGCATTATTACCTTATAAGGCTTCCCAAACTTTCTGGAGAATTCCATCTAAAACCAACCGTTGTCTTCGATATTTTACGGACAAAACTCGTACAATGGCGACCACTACGCATCCAGAGGTTTTATGGGCGCAACGAAGCTCCCCAAGCGACGATACTAAGGTTCGTGCCCATCTTGGATGAATCGCGATCGAACTTTACACCCTGATTTTCTGTAGAACGTTCTCTTCATCACAGTAAACCTCCCAGACCTTCAGGAGTCGACTATCAAATGCGATCTTACACCAACATCAATCTCTTTCCAGGCAAGGGCAGGAGAGTAAGTTCGACTCCACACACCTTTATTGACGTTCCATAAATCTCTATCACAAAAGAGCATCAAAAGGAATAGCAGAAAAAAACTACGCATTCAACCTAGATTTTCACGCTGAAATCGTTCCTGAGGTTATTACATGATTCGCTTTGAGGTTATACTTACAGCTGACAATTCCGGGTTCGTTCAGCTATCCACGAAAAAACTCACATCCCGATCATACTACCTAGTGCTGCGCAAGAAAGAAAAACGGGAAGAGTTTTGGCCTCGCCTTACGAAGGAAAAGATAAAGAGCCCTTACATCAAGACTGACTTCAGCAAATGGGTGGACGAGGACGAGCAAGAGGGCGTCGTCGACACCAAGTTTGATGATGAAGATGACATGGGTGGTATGGGCGGCATGGGCGGAATGCCCGGAATGGGTGGCATGGGCGGAATGCCCGGAATGGGTGGCATGGGTGGAATGCCCGGAATGGGTGGCATGGGCGGTATGGGCGGAATGGGTGGTATGGACTTTGAAAAGGTGTGTACAGGAACTACTTCTTCCAGTCATTAATTAACTGTCTCCCAGATGATGGCAGAAATGGGTGCTGCGGGAGGTAACATGGGTGAACCGGGACCATCCAGCAGTGGCGACAATGATGATGATGATGATGATGATGGGCCTCCCCCTCTCGAAGATGCTGAGAAGTAATTATGAACCTTCACCACATTACTAGGTAGAGAACATCTACATGTTGTTTTGTTGTTATAATGCATGTATTCAGTTTATTGATCCCTTCAAAATTGAAACTGGTTTTGGATGCAACATAATGATGATGCTGTAAATGTAGTGCCATACGCCATACAGCTGTGCTGTGACAACTAGTGATGCAAGAAATAGACCGAGAGGACGGGAGGACAACCGAAAACATCTAGATCTGCATGGTGATCATGATCATTTTACATGATGAATTCAACTGTTTATTCAAGTAAGGTATACGAAGTACGACGATCGAGGTTCACATATAAGTAAACCTTTAGGAAGCACGCGATTGAAACACAGAGGGCTAGGACTTTAGCTAGCCCTCTGTCTGTGATACCGTAGGAGACTGAGACGTAGAGAACTAACCGCAGGACGATCACAGGAGTCACCTGAAGGGGAACCGCTTCCGGTCTTGGTGCTAGTCTGCATTAGATCTATCCTCAACAAAAGGAAGACGAGTGGCAATGGATATTGGTCTACCGTGGCAATTCGTGTAGCTGCAGGGGTGCAGGAAATGCTCGCTCCAGGAACCTTGACAGAAGGAAGGGCGGCATATCTTCGAACAGATAGATCTTTGAAGCAAGACCAAGGGTGTGATCGCATCTTACACAGTACCCGAGGCACAACCTTTAATGGTAAACTTCCCCTCGACGACGGATTGAGTAAACTTGCTATTGATGCAATTTCACAATTACAGGTCGAATTGGAGCTCAAACTCTTGAATTTCTCACTGTAGAAATGTCGCATGAGTTCATAGAATACTTGACAAGAAAAACAAATATTGACTTGAGTGTAATTGCATCTTGGCCGCTCTTGAGGATGAAGTCACACTGTAGGTGTGCCCACACACGAACAATGTTGGAAAAGTAAGGAAAGTTGAACGCATTATGGTAAGAAATAGAATGTGCCACGGTGGACAGGGAACGAAGCCAATGACTAGGAGGGTTAGTTCGCCCGCCTGCAACCCCAAGCTATGCAGTGGCTCGGAAAACAATTCGAAAGAAAATGAGAGACCATATTGGTAGCGTCGCTCTTATATGTCTTGGTAATTCTTTTGGTGGTGGCTGAGTTCACCCGCCAAGTCTAAGACTGGCTGTAATGGACAAAGGGAAAAGGTAGACCCGTGACCATTCCTTATACATGGGCAAGCACCTATACATCGTGCTTGCCCATGTACTAGGGATCAACGGTCTGTTATGCATTTATGGCTCGATCCGTCACTACGTTTTCTTGATCGCGGACAGGGAAGCCCCATGATGAATGCATGATGGATGTCATCGTAATCGACCTTTTGTTAAATTTACGCCCCAAGTATCCTCAACGCACGTGCAGAAGCATCCTGAACACTGAAGATCAGCATATTTTCCAAGATAAATTCTGAATTTGATACATCTTCAGATCTTCTAGTACGGTTCGGTCACCTCTATGATGCTGATACATCAATGGCGACTTCTATCTTTCCATTGATCCATCGAACTGACACACTGGGTAAAGTTAAGTATTGGGAGATGGGGGTCGGGGAGTGGGCGTCTTACTTGGTGAGATCTGTGACTATGTAGTCGGGATTGGCATCAGAGTCTAAGATCGTCTGACGAGGAGTCGAAGTGCAGACTGCAAGGGTTCGGGCGCCAGCTGCATGCCCGGATTTTAGTCCTGAGATAGCATCTTCGACCACAAGGCCTGGCGCACACATGTATGATCTCGGAGATGGTTCTTATAACTGACGGCGGACGGAAACTTACATCTAGTTGGGTCGACATTACACTTCTTGGCACCGGCTAAATACGGAGCAGGATGTGGTTTGCCATGGGCGACATCATTGGACGTTATAAGGCCCGCAGCCGGGAGAGGAACTTCGGAACGCCGTAGAGCACGCGGAGCATATTTGTTCGAGGCTTTATGAAATTAGATAAGATAGATATAAGCTGAGATCGAGTGAGATCGAATGACAGCGCCACAAACCGGAGGTGACGATGGTCCAGCGAAGAGCGGATTCGGGAGAGGCCAGCTGGGGCGGTCATTGGATGGTGTTGAGTGAATGGTCACCGTACTGACCTCGGAGATCAACGAGACAGCTCCTGGCAACGCCACCGGACCCCCTTGTATGACCTGGTCTTCGAAACGGTCGATTTCTGCCTGCTCAGAAATTATTCCGCACAAATCATCCGTGAGTGTGCTGAACTATGGGTGGAATAAACTGGGAACACAGACTTGCAGCTTGACTTCATCCTCTATATGACAATACTCTTTCAAGGTATCGTACAGCCTACGGCCATGTGTTGCGTGGGCGATTGCTGTAGAATCCCCGAGAGAGTAATCTTTGGAGAAGATTTCCCAAGCTTTGAGAACACCCGGAGTAGAATCGATGAGGGTTCTGTGAGTTGCATAGAAGCATAGCGAAGTATATAGACAAGGATGCAATGGTGAGATACAATTACCGCGACGAACGGGAAGATCGATGAAGTTGATAGAAACTCACCCATCCATGTCAAACAAGATCTATGAACGCGGCCAATGCCAGGTCAATAATCGGATCGATATGGCGATGCCATGGTAGCACACACCGCATCTACAGTAAAGACCTCGAGAGGCATGTTGTCGATCGCGAGAGAAGAAACACGATGCTAATTTCGTGACTCGAGGCTATTATATGTTATGCACTGATCTCCGGTTTTCATTCCGCCAGAAGGAGAAAGTTTCTGCCGCAAACGAGGGTATAACCCTGCCAGTTAACGTTCCCACCACTGGCACGTGATGATATTCAAGTCGCGTTCGCGCGACGCGCCCAACTCTACGCCATGGATGGTTACTTAGAAGGCCTAAGGCAACATCGGGCAGTAGGACAGAGTTATGGGCGAAGTCGGCGTTGACGGGATTTCAGTCGTTCTCTCATGCCAAACGTACAAAGATTAGGTAATTACAGCCGCACAACGCCCAATCTTTTGTATTTAACCTGCACGCGTTCGTGCCCTTGTTTGACAAGGTCCCGTTTTTTCTCTCTTCCCTATCCCTTCCCGATCCCTTTCCCTCCTTTGCACTACCTTCCTTTTCCTGCTCATTCCAGCTTCGATCAGGGATCGAGCTCAGGCTACCAGCAACCTCAAAACCTTGACCTGGAGTCCTTTTGATTGATAACACTTTCTATCGATTTTCTTTCTTACACGATGAGGACTTCAGCAATCATCCTCGCTCTCACACTGGCGTTATCCGTATCCGCTGCTCCTCAGGCAGGCGGAGACAATGGCAATGGAGGAAACAATAACAACGGTGACCCACAGACCTCACTCAGTATGTTCAACGCTAGTACCCTTTTAAAAAGAATGCTGTCTGACCTTCCTTATAGCACTAGATCCCAAAGTCATTGCACAAGGCTTCGCTAATGATGGCCAAGGTCTGTCAATTTCGATTATTGCATCACTGCGATAGTAACTCGAGACATGGCCCCGTCCTTAGGTGTTCCTGCTGCTGGTAGGTGACAATAGCGAGAGCGCACTTTCCGTTGCTTATCAATATCATCATGGCTAGGCCAAGTTCCATCGAAAACTTCGACGAATAACTTCATTAATTTCTGTCTCACCGTCCCGAACCTTCAAATCACGAATGGGAAGCAAATCAAGGAGGGCTCCTGCAACCCTGCCCCTATGGGCTCTATCCCCTCCAGCGATAAGATGCCTTCATCTAAATTCACGAATCCGAAAAATGGGGATACTCTCAAGGAGAACACAGCATTTACAATTACCATGGCCATCAATAACCTTGCGACAGGTGCATTTGTGAATGCGAATGAGAACTATTTCTCTGCTCCACAGCAACTGAATGCCCAAGGGACAATCACTGGCCACTCGCATGTTGTTGTCCAACAGCTGACAGCTCTGGACCAGTCCAGTCCTTTGGACCCCACAAAATTTTCATTTTTCAAGGGTTTGAACGCTCCTGCAAATGGTGGAGTTTTGTCCGCTGATGTCGCGGGTGGTCTGCCTGTCGGCGTTTACAAGCTCTCGTCCATTAATACCGCCGCTAATCATCAACCTTGTCTCGTTCCTGTGGCCCAGCATGGATCTCTCGATGACGCGGTTTACGTGAGTTCCATGTTGCGCCTTTGTGGCATAATTTTTACGACATTCTCTAGTTCACGGTCACTGCTGACGGCAAAGCTGTGGGGGTAAGCCTTTGAGCAGAACACTATTGCTTACATACCCATCTTGTATTTCAGGCTGCGGACGGAAGCGCAAGCAACTCAACAGCGGGAGGTCAAGGCAGCAACGATGGCAAGGGCAATCAGCCTGCGGTAGGATCCCCCCTTATCTCTATAACCATGAGGTGGAATCTGAACTGGTGCATTTCAACAGGCGGCTGCTGGAAGTAAACGAGGATTCCGAATTCTCAATCGGAGTGGTAGATTCATAAATGTCGATTATTCCTGATCAAAAGGCTCCGTAGGTTCGATGCCCTTCTTCCCTTCCATTTCTAGATCACCCCCCCGAGCCGGCTCCTACTTTCATACTTCATTAGTTCAGTTAATTTGGTCAATGAAATCCTGGGCGGAGCACAGGATTAATCACATCGCATAACAATGGCATGGGAGGCAGCGCCTCTCCCGGTGAAGCTGAGACATGTGAAGTCCGGAAAAACTGTGTTTGTTGATATGTTGTGATACGAGTTCAAAACTCACGGCGTTCACCTAGCGTAGTAGCTCAAGAGCACGATAAAATATTTGGTGATAAGCAGACATAGCGTAGTTCAATAACGATTGTGGTCCACGCGACATGTCAAGCCTGGACAGGACCCTCGCGTCTTCTTTCCGCTTGCCATCGGGTCCTCATTAGTTGAAAGCCTTCCGCTTTTGAGCGGATGTTGAGCGCGGGTGCAAGCAACTGAATCTGAGCCGCTTGGAGATGTGGAGGAAGAAGTGTGTCCGTTCGAATGACCTAGTATGCAATTGCGATATTTAGGTGGCGACAACTGGCGACGACGAGAAGGAAACATACGGATCCTATGGCGAGGAAGAAGGAAAAAGTGGCCGCACTACTCAACATATACTGAGAGAGGGTTGCTAGGAAGCCGCGGGGGCCAGCACCACCCCTGTTGTTAACGAGCGATGAGGAGACGTGTTCGAGACGAGAAACACAAGTACTAACCTGATAATGCTCCATGAACCGAAGAGGAAGCCAATCGTAAGCCCGACACCACCACCCATGAGAGCGCCCATCCTGTGAGGAAGTTCAGTGTTGGATATGTACTGCTCGTTCAAGCTCTGCCATACTTCAGTTTTTGCCATACAGAGGGTCCTTCGTGATTTCGCGGTATAGCTGCCATGGTCCACGCTTACCTTCGACTATGGTGTCGATGAGGGGAAAAAAGGTGGTAGGTCACGCGTCACTCGGTCGCTCTTAGATTATGTCTTTACCCTCCTTTCCTCACGCGCGGCAAGCTCAGATCAGTGCGTTTCCCCTAAAGAGATGCCTATAAAACTATGATACGAATATCTACAGTCCGAGCGAATCAGCGAGATTTATATCATGTGTCGTCTTTGAGGGACCAGGCGGAAAGTGCGCTGCGCTCATGGCTTGGTTTGTTACATCCGTATACGAGCAGAATGAAGACTGAAGAGCAGAACAGGAACCAGGTGGTTGACCAGGTGGGACAAGGAGGTTGACCTGCTCGTTAAACTTGTCTATTACGGGCTTACAACTGGACGAGGTGTGTTCTATCTTATGTTGCATCTTTTCATTACTGACGAATGTTACAGCAACACAGACACTTGGAGAGGAATACACTGATATCTGGCAGTACTCCTCATATAGTCAACTTACACCCCCCTCGTCCCGCGCCCGTGTATGCCTTATTCTTTTGCCCTCGTTGTCCGCATATGTCCTTAGCAGATGGGGCAGCTCATCCTCGCTCATGGAATACTACCCATCCCTTAGAAAGTTACTAAAAACGCTACCTGTTGGACTTGAGGTGCTCTCCGAGATTAATCTTGCCATCTTTTATTTGAGAGGGACATATTATGATCTCATCAAGCGGTCGCTTGGTATTCGACACGTACGTTCACTTCTGCAGAAGAATCAAGATGACTCACACCCGTCCAATTGCCTTAGCTATCTTCATTCCCAGAAGATCCACATACGAGACCGCCATCTTATGCCTTACTTGGAATCCTTCTTATGGCCAGACTCATACATCGTTCAATCACAATGATCCAGAGCTACCGTTCTGAGCTTCGGCTCTCAGCAACTGCCAAGGGAAAGGAGAAAGCTGATTTTGCCCCAAATTCACGTGAAACATATGTTGACGATCGCCCCGTATCATCGTTTCTCGGACCAGAGAATCCAGAAGGCCAACCTGCGAAGCCAGCTGAAGAGGACGAGAGAACGATGCTGGACGTGGCCTCGATACCCAACACATCCAGAGCTGCAAGAAATTGCACCTTATGTTTGGAGGAGAGAACGGATAGCTGCTCGACCGAGTGCGGTCATTTGTTCTGTTGGAGTTGCATTGTAGGGTGGGGGAGGGAAAAGGTGATTTTTTTTCCTGGACATATATATGTTGATTATAATTATCTCCCCAGGCAGAATGTCCACTTTGTCGGCAGTCCCTGAACTTGGGTCGGTTGTTGCCCATATACAATCTGTAGACAGCAAGCGTCATGTTAGGGAGGAAGTACGGGAATATGGGAAGTAGGATTATACAAGCAGAGGGCGCGAACTCCTGTGAAGCTTTTTCTTTACAAGCGTATACAACATCAACAATCATACCACCTGTTGTATCAGCGTGATGTTGTCTCCTTTCAACAGGATACGGCCTACAGAGACGCTGAGTTAGTGCAGAAAGATTGAGATAAAATTGGGAATGAACCTAATTCTTTCCGCGGTTTTACATCCTTGACATACACTTCTGCGGCATCATCTAATATGACATTCATAAATTCGTCAAATCCCTAAGGAGATATCAGTAAGTAGTTCAGTGGATGAATTGAGGGCATAGGTGGAAAACAGGAGATAGAGCAACATTTGTGGTCAATCGTGATGATAGACCCATCATCGCCTCAACTTGAATGCACACGATGGGAAATACGCACGATAATCCTTCCCTCGATACGCATCTCTATGTTATCGTACAGCCAAATTACGATCTTCGTTTTCTAAAACCGTAGTCAGGAATATTGGCTACCGATCAAGCAATGTAATACCGACTTGTTGGAGGTTTTTAAATATCACATTCTAGCCGGCTGTGGGTGGGGAAACGTATATATTGGATCTGTAGGTCACTTACGATGGGCTGAACCATCACACGCTGTTGACGTCCTGACATGGTGGGCAAGTGTGATGGTTGGATGAGGACGACGACGATGCAAGAGTCAACGAAGTAGCAAACTTGAGGTTAGGGTTTACAAATTGCAATGTGGCACGTGCCTGCTTCTGCCAAC
>QFEU01005824.1:0-15340 GCA_003316345.1 Tricholoma terreum | reverse complement strand
TTAATCGAACCAATTCATTGTGATATATCTTCCCTGAAAGAGGTATCTTGCTAATCGCAAGACAATTTGGGCCCAATCGACGCAAATGGTGAAATACCTACCAAATGGTGAGGGATATATAAAAGACTGGGTATAACTCACGATAATGAAATATGTTCCAATCAAATTATTGTGAATATTCAACTGAAGGGTACTGGGGCTGCATGCAGCCATGGATTCCGACCCCTCATACAGCCATCTCAGAAGTTGGTTCCACACGAGCGGGTTGCGATGGCGGCCGTTTTCCTGCGTGAAGTCCCGAGAGTACCCGAAGTCATGCAAAACGGCGTCCCAAGAGATTTGGTGCATCTGGAAGTCTGTGCTAAGAGTCGGAACGAAGTTGGCGATGGCCACCGACATAACCGTCTGAGCATCAGTAAGGACCTTAATAAACTTTCGAAAGGGTTTAGTACAGTGTAACGAGGGTATGACTGTACAAACATACAGCTGCCCAGGCATCGCGAGTCTCACCTTTCATAATCATGACAGTAAGTGACAGAGATAAAAGCGAATAAAAGAAACTACCCATGGATATTTGGGAAGTGGTCAGATAACTCTCAATTGTTTCATGGATCTGGGCACCGATCACTGTGACCTGTCGGTTGCACAACAACCAACCACTGTTTGACCCAACAGTGGTAAACCGTGTGAGCATGGCAAGTACATACTCCAGCGCATCATCTGCACTGAGATGGTGTTGATGCATTGCTGAAGCAATGGCTTTCTCCATAGCAACGCTGTGAGATGGCCTTGCCTTTTCTGCGTCTTCGTCATTGGCAGCAAGCCTTGAATCCTTACCCTTGGAACGATTCTTGGATTTTGAAAGCCTAGAGTATGGGAGCTGCGAGACAATGCGCTCCTTAGACGAACGTAAGGCAGAGGTTGGCGGTTGCATTGCCGTCCCCTGGCCTGCAACCAACATCAGCAAATTATGGCATAGCAGTGCACTGCCCGCACCTTGATGAGACATGACCCGATCCTGGTGAGATGATGACGGAGATATATCTTGCCCTTGAAGGAGAGCCACCGGCATCCACGGTTGAAGAGACTGAACATCATGTGAAGGTGAGGTATCTTTAGATGAAGATCGCACGGCCCCTGGTCAAAACTGGCATTAGCATCATCATTGTCATATAATGACAACTCACTCCGGAGAAACAAACCTGGATATGGTGAAGACAGCAATGGCAGCATCAAATCCTGTTGAAGGGGAGCTCCCTGCATCCATGTCTGGAGGGACTGAGCGCTGTGTGAAGGCAAGGTTTCTTGAGAGAACGACGCCACTGTCCCTGACCAGAACTAGCATTAGCATTGTCATATATTCGTACCCCCAAGAAATGATATGGTGAAAATGACGAACCGTGAGAAGACTCAGCGCCAGTCAGTGCACCAGCAAATCCTGTCAGAATGCCCGGATGTAAACCAACCGGCGGTGACTGTACTGCACCTGCATGGTGCACCGGCAACAGTGGTAGCTGGCCTTGACAACCTTGCACCGATGGAAGCTGGAAGAAGGATGACCCTGTTCGGCCATGCTACACATTAATGACAATAAATGTATGGGCCCAGCCGCACCTCCATGATCCATCACCTTCCAGGAGGTTGGTGCCTTGTCGTCAATGGACAGAGGATTGAAGCCGTGTGATAGCTGAGTGGCGAGATCCTCGACACGTGTATCATCGAAGCCAGAAGGATTTGGGTACCCTTCATCTATGGATCCGAAATATCAACGAGAATCCCCAAACGAATTATAGCCAACATACCTCCCCATCGTGGGTAAGTCCTGGTATAAATCCCGACTAAGAAATGCCCATTAAAGGCAGAGATGGCAGTACGTTACACATCCTACCGTTTTTGGTGGGGCATTGCATTCCAATAAGTGAGGAAGAGCTCGATGGCGTCTGCATGCCCGACATGGAATCGGTAATTGAGGCAGAATGGGAAGAGGGTTCAACATATGGTATGTCATGTAATGGTCGATAACGTGGTAGGTACTCCCTTTGTGTGGGTCCAGTGTAATATCCTAGGATACAACATTAAAAAGATAGCGGTAAAAGCGAATGTACTTACTCTCGTCCCAACGGTGCTGTTCACCATCATCTATCCATTGTGGGAGTCATAGATTAGGAGGGATATCTCGCTCATAGACCAGACCACACCTTCATTGTCGGGTGGGATTCCTTAAAACTGAAACCTCTCCATGGCAGGGTGGAAAGGAAACAACTGATACATGGGTGGCTGCTAAATATATATATGCATGATGCACATCAGCTCCTTCGACGAGCGATGCAGCGCAAAGGGTTAAAAGATTATCGCTCTGTCGGAAATAGGTGTTCCAGATCTAGCAGTGACTGGCAGTGATTGGGTCGTGTATCGATTATCTGCAATGCCAACAGAATTAAAAGAAGTGGTCTTACCAGTCTCATGGCGTGACACATGTTTCGGTATCATAAGCTTCACCCCAGAATAATTTGCCTATGCGAATCGGATCTGATGTCTTGAAGCCCAATCCGATCTTGATGCAAGGTGATCAAGTCATTATCCGTGCCATTCAATGGATTCATCATGCCCATAATAGGTGAGGAAGAGTAGCTATCGCCACCTGTTGTAAGGCCTATGCATGTGTCGTATAGTACACACCCCATGGCTCTCACGAGATCTGCTGACAACATAACAATAGGGCACAGCCAAACTAATCAGTTATCTGAAGCACGACAAAACACCAGAAAAGACGCACATTGTGGCTGGGAAAGAAAGTCCAAATGGATACCGTGCGGAGTTGGCCTTGCCATGGTTGACATGTCCGATCCGAGTCCCCGTCGTATTACTATTAGATAACTTGGAGGCAGCATTGCGTACTAGTGGAATAAGTAACCTGCATGACTCAAGTTAATACACCAACAATCTGAACTTGAGATTTCCTGGATGTTGGAACGTAATCTTAAAACTTTTTCTGGACTCGGCCTGATATCATCATGGCATCTGAGATCCAACCTTCGGATTCCCATCATGCGACACCATCGCCTTCAACTTGAAATTTTCTTTACTTCTATTAGCAATTGAGACTCATACTATACTATGCCTCCTGATGAAAACACCAGCTCAACCCTCAACATTGATTCTGATACAGCCGTGGGCAGCAGGGATGTGGGGGACAAATATAGATCCTCTGTATGTGGTGACGCTGTGCAAATATTATCCTCAGGGAGCCTGCCAGGCACTTGGAATGATGCCCACCCCTCCGACATGATAAATTCTGATCCTAAGAACTATGCTTTGGGAGCAGCACATCCTAGATTCAATTCAATTGCTCCGATGAGTGAAGTGGACTCAGGCCAACCGTCTCTCCACAGAGCTCCCACCCCAACGCCTGCTCCAGATAAGCACTCTGGACTCCCAAGTGGTTCAAGAATGCCCTCGCCGCAACGGCAAAATGAAATGTGTCAGTTGATTTTGGATTCCATGATGACACGCGCTGATACATGTTCTATTACAGTCAGCACTGCCCCCCTAGGCCCTCTCAAACCATCCTCTCAACTGTACCGACAGAACAAGAAGCAAGAGCTACGTGTTCGCTTTGGGCCATATTCTAAAGGAACGACATTTGTATGTAATTTCTGCCATGCTGTACTTCTCCTGAAACATCTCGTTACATATAGAAATTGCGTTCTTCTGAGCACTTGACCACGCTTGAAAGGCCTGCTGATACCAGTCTTCTAGCGGTATGTATGTCTACAAATAAAAGAGCTTCTTAACGTCTCACATATGGCCAGTATCAGCAAATTGAACGGGATGTCATCATCTATCACCATCGACAGGCTCTGGATTTTGCGCGTGCTGTTTACGATTCCGCTGCAGCGGAAGAGCGATACTTGGACAAGAGGGTGCGGGAGAAAGAGCTGCGTCTGCGGATGCTGAAGGATGCAAGGGATGAAGCAAGCGGAAAGGTAAGAGACGCAAATGGGCAGCTGGGATCGGTACGAGGGGAACTCTACGAAGATGGTATCCTGCCTCATCTCCCTGCACGACCTGCATCTGATTTAGCAGAGGATGATGATTATGCACTGGCAGGGAGTGAATGTGCTGTCTCGTGCTCTCTGTCTCCCAACCCCACGCCGAAAACATAGCGAACCGTGGAGCTTGAACTTGGTCTTGTGTATTACAGAGTCCTACTCTGCTCATACTGCTCAAGGGGGTTGACTGATCCCAGGAAGCTATGTACCTTGTAGGGTAATCTGTATTTGCTATCCTTCCGTCACTTTTGTGTATCCCTGTCATTTCAATGAATATTTCCTATGCTCGAGAGTTTGAGCCGCGGCTCTAGTCATTGTCAAAAATGTGGGTATGTGACCATGTATATGTGATATTCTATTGTATACATGCCCTAAATGTCAGAGTCAGCTCGTACGCGCTTCCTTGCTTTCCTGATCTCTCTGATAGATGAAACAATTTTCTCCTCTTTCACGTGTATCTTATGTATCATCACCTCCGCCCAAGAGTATAGCGCAGAAATCTTCTCAGATGCGATCCCCGTATGCAGGCAAAGGTCCAGCGGCTCATGCAAAGTGAAATCATCGGCGTAATGGATCCCCGCACTCTCAACGGCCGTCAACTCATCTGTATCAAGGTGGGCGAAGTGGGGTGGCAAATCCTGCCGGACGCTTGGATATTCAAATGCGTATGTCTCAACACGGAGAGTGCTGTTCGCGAGTTGCTCATGGGCACGTTTCAAGAAGATATCGGATTGTTGGAAATTGTTCTGTTTTCGGACCTGTTGGTGTTTTCCAGTTTGAGCGTTATCATGGTCTTGGGAAACTATCACCTACATTCTCAGTGACCACAGCTAACTCAATCTGGACTGCCTCATCTTCATCTAATGCACTGCACATGACTGAAACCGCACTCGTCCATTCAGCATGATTTCCTATACCAGTAAATTTGCGGCACCCTTCATCATCCAACAAACGAAACGCAAGTTGGGTTTTCTTAGGATCGACCTCAAGCCTGGTGCATGCGACGAGAAGAAATTCGTGCCATGGAGTATTGCTCATTGTTCCAAATTCATGCTGTGTGGAATGGACCACATAAGTTACTGGTATCCACCAGACTATAAGATCAATAAGTTCAAGGCATGTTTTATGGTGGCATATCAGAGACTCACGTCCATTTGCCACTTCCCCTACGGGCAACCGCTCTAAAACACGAGCTCCTCACCCCACCTGCTTGGGAGGCGGCTGGCGGCAAAGAAGTAGCCCTTCAAATACTCTTGGGTCAAAAGATTCAGGCGCCATCAGGTATGGAGGAAAAGCCCGGCCATAATAGGGTGGGGGGGGGTGTGGGGTAAAGCCTGGTGGTACCAGTTGCTGGGGCGCTGGAGGGCCAAATCTTGGTGGCGCCATCTCAAAGTTTTGGAATCGTGGAAGATGAGTATATGTCGTTGGGCGCCATGCTGGACCATAAAAGTAGGCGGCGAGGCACGCTATCCGTCCCTCAGGATCATGACCAAAGATGTTGTATACTGACGCATCGTTCATATTTGCACCGTGGATGGAAGTGGGAGGGTGATTCATACCTTGCTGTATGTCCCTCTTTTGCCCCAGCCCACCAGTGCAATTATTGTGCGCAAATGCCGAGATTACATATCCTGAGTATCCTAATTTCAGGTGCAGACCCTTTCGGCCAAGTCCATATAGATACTCACCAATCATGACGGGTCCGAGACTGGACAGGTCCCAGCTGCATACATGCACAATGACATGAGCCATTAGACCATTCCCATAAGGCCACATGCTCCTGAAGATCAGTTGAATGCTGACACTGCGATGGCTTGTTTCTGGATTAGGACCCCTAGCAAAACAAACGGGTGTGTTAATATTGCCGTATCTGTGGCAAGACTGAAGTGCCGAGTGGTGGTAATGAGGTGTGGGTTCAGATCATTCGTGACCATAGGGAGATGGCGAAATGAGGAACCATCATGTCAACTGTGACCGACGACCCATTTGACACACTATCATTCCTGAATATTGAACCCTGCCTTTGACCTCCATAGGGACCGCCTTAAGGCCGGGCCTTTCTATCGATTGCTGTTAGGCTTACGTGGTGGTAGATCTACGGGTAAGCACTGTCCTTTTACATGTTATCGACTTTGATATGATATATATCGGTTATTCTTCCAGGTCCTCATTTTTTATATAACGAACAGACTCAACTTGAATGTGCCGACTTGTTCGCGCTCTTCTCCCATTACCCATCCCCACATCTATCCCCCCTCCAGCCGTGTCACACATTCAGAATGGCCTTGCAAGCCTCTGGAGATCAGCAGGACAATGAAGGTGACATGCGTGCGACGTACGCAGGTGCCAAGCGACGAATTGCAGCTCTTGAACAGCAGCTCGAAAATCTCCGGGATACGGGTGCCAAACGCAAATCGTCAGACCTTTGGTTTTTTCATCACTCGACATGAAATTGATCTTGCGACAGGGAACTTGCCTCAAATGTCACACAAGGATGGGTCATTGGCCATCTCGTATCTATGTTTCAGTCTATAGAAGAACTCGTTGACAAAAACGACCGTCGGCGTGCACTGGAGGTGGATGGTTCATCCGGCACAGAAGCTGAAGTTGAGTAAGTATGGGTTATCTCCAATCTTCTACCATTAATTGGCTGTTGGCATTGCAGCGAGAACCGGACTTATCGTGGGTATCAGCTCCTCATACAGCACATTACAGGCCTTGAGGAGAAGCTCATCGCACTCGATGTAACAGAGCTTAGTTTGTATTTCAAAGAGGTACCAATATGTTCAATATGATCTATCAATGCTATTGTTGACTATTAATACAAGCTACGGAAGGGCGCATCTGGTGCCCGTGGAGACGATGCTGCGAATATGAAGCCAGCCATTGTGAGCTGGGTAGTAAGCTTGTTTGCAAACCCTACCGTCCCGCTGGCTCCGACCAGCAAGTTGGATCGTGGCTTTGAAAGCGATGCTACCGGCCGCCTTCTATGCCCAATTGACTACAATTGGGAGGATGAAGTGTACGTTAACAGCTCTTGTTCAGTACAGCACCATTTATGTTCTGTAGCATTCGCCAAAAGATTCGCGATGGCCATCCAGACTTCATTGTCACTGCAGATCTGTGGCCTGCCTTTCTTTATCCACGTGCTAGTGGGAGCGATGACGACGTTGAACATGGGCTCCTGCAAAGTGCGATTCTCGTTAAGGTAAGATTTGTTCATTCAACTTTGTGCTTTTGTCACAATTTTGTCAGGGTTTCAGGTTTTTGTTTACCTCCCCCACATCGGCTGAAGACATTAACTCCAAGAACGACATCGAAGAGAATGGAGGCTCTCAATCCCAGAAGCATGCCAAATGAAACCGTAAGGCTCCGACGCGTGGAAATGTTGCCAGTCTTCTAGGAATGTGTTCTGTTACCCCTCGTGCCATTGCATACATCGCTGTTCAGGTCCGTCCATTTAGACACGCATGCTATGGCAGTTGTATTTCATAGATCAATAGTTGCGTTTTGCCCTATCCAGTGCCACGTCTTGGAATGAGACTGATGGCTGTTTCAGCTATCCCGTTTTTTATAACAACATTGTAGATTTCTTCGAAAACACTCCAGGCCCAGCGGCACAGGAGCAGGTTCGGAACTTACTCATTTGGTGGACAACGTGAGTGCTCTCATCATCATTGGATATCAACGATATTTCATGATCTTGGAGTAGCAAAGTATTTGGAAGACATAGAATTCCTTCACAGTGTCAGTCTCGTCCTGGAGGTACATCCGTTTCGAAGTTAGCTATGCAACGTGCGCAGCGTGAACAGACAAGACAGACTTCTGGGTTGTAGTATCAAGTATCTTATAACAATGGTGTATGGCACAGTTGGTTGGAAATCAGATATCGAATAATCTACGAGTAGTTGAACTTCTTGGGCGTTCGGATGGCTGTTGATTTGTACTAGAGGTCTACTCCCAAATGACATTTCATTTTCACAACAAGACTGGGCCAAAATAATCATTGGGGTCAGTTCGTACTACAAGTATAAGTTGCCACATAAACTTGAGACGATCAACATACAATGGTAACAACGACACCTCACCAAACATACAAAGAGAAGGTCAGAAGTGGAAGTGAAGGGAGACTGACTACCGTTGCTAATGTTACAAGGAAGGGACACACACTCCGACAATAAACTTGAGCTGCTAGTAGTACCAGGAGGTAGTTGAAGAGAAAAATCCAAACTTTGTTCTGATTAGCCTGGGTTGTCTGAATCAGAAAACAATTGCTCACTTTTTAGTGTATCATCAGACGGGCGGGTGAGTACTACTGCCAGATGGGCTGCCACGTCGGCTGCCAGCTCTACTGCCACGCTGACGACTACGACCGCGAACACCAGACCTTTTTCCCTCAAGAGCTTTGGTAGCAGTTGCGATGCGCTCTAATGGGGTGACTACCTGTGCGGGCTTTCCATCTGCTGACCAGTAGCGAGCAACTGCCGCCGTTCCTCGTCCTGTAAGCTGGACAGAGGTGCCAAATCTTGTGGCATCTGGACTACTCTCACTCGATGCAGTGCAGTGATGGTCAAATTTGCCTCGCCAGTAGATCTCAACAAGACCAGATGCTCTAAAGTGATAGGTCAGTAATTTATTAAATTAGTTATTGGCAGAGTCACGCACTTCTCAAAATCAATGGCAATTCCAAAGTCGCCCCAAACGAAGGCTCCACCTTTAATTCTATCATGATCATAGTCTGGTCTAATCTCATAATGATTGCCAGTGGAGCCCTTAACCAAGTGAGCAGCCCACCAGAGGCCATATGCTATCTGAATTTTATCAGCGTCAAGATGCTGATAATTGGAAAAATCATCTCGAGTGATAGTCAATGAGTTTGCAAAGGGGCGTTCATGTGATTCTCCATCTAATGAAAGCGCAGCAAACGACGGGATCATGTTTCTATCAACAAACAGTAAGCACAAAAAATTAAGAGGATTAATTATACATACTCAACTGCGAAACCGTCGACTTGCTTTGCACCACCTGGAAATAGTTCACACAGTCCATCACGATAAAGTTGGGCAACAGCTGGGAGGCGGGGCAAACATCTCTTATAGCTGAAAAAACTTAGCGATAAGACTGATATAAGATAATACCGATGAGCATGACGTACATGTTAAGCGCGGTTTCATCTCGAAGAGGAGCATAAGACACAATGGTTTTCCCTGCCTCCATGCTTGGATGCCATCCAGTGCCAAACATTTTTCCATTTCGTTTTCTTGGTTGAGATGATTGCACTGCCTCAATACCGTGAGGCTTGCTTTGTAACTGGAAGGCAGTGTGAGTGGTTACATCGTGATGGATTTGCTCTATGAAGGAGCCTACTGCATTGATTTTGATGTCGGAGACACATTGCGTCCAGTCCATCACAGTCTGGAGGCATTGAAAGATATTTTCCTGCTTTTTGGATGGCAGGGAATGTTCAAAGCGACTGTCTTCAAAGTCAGCAAGAGGGACTTGGAATGTATGTCAGAAGTTCATCAAACCTGATCTTGACCACGAACACCACCGCATTTTCCACCTCTTCAATTCCAATGTGGATGCCGGGTTCGAAAATGAGGATGGTCTCAGACATCGGAAATTGTGGATCAGCTAGATCAAGTGGCTTTCCAGATTTCACTTCAAGCTCTTTCAATTTGTTGAAGTAAGCTGGGTTCTTCCTAACGTGTATTATCTTCACGTTTGGTTCATTCAAAAAGAGCCGAAGAACCTGTCAAATACATTCCAGTGATTGGATTTCCTGGAAATTGTCAAAGTTACGCACTTTTGTTAGGTACTCATCCTTCTCAACGCGCGCCGCCTTTATTTTTTCCTTCCACCTAGACTGGGTAGCTTTGCGCCTCTTACGATGGGACTGCGTCTGGAAAGATCAGGTTTAATGTGAATTAAGTATGATAACGGCCTGGGCATACTCATCTTTTCCCCATTCGCTTAGCTTGGGTCTGGACACCGGGTCCCTTTAATGAACTTGAGCATATGACAAACTCCAAGTCAAGCACATAGTTTCAACATACCACATCATCAGGAATCTCTCCATCCTCAAGATCTGCCAACCCCACATCATGGTCCGCTTGGTCTTCTACATCAGTATGCTCTGGAGACGTTAGGGGGCTTTCATTGAGCATGGATTGGATACCCATAAGAAGCACCACCAATGAATGCTCTGGGTCAGTCTCAGTTGCCATGACTTGGACTCGGGGAGTTATGTTGGAGTTGTGGTTAGGAAGAAGATGTAGATATACTTGAGGGCAGGCACTTACAAATGTGACATCATCATGTCCTCAACGCTTTGCAATTGGATACCTGGTATTAGGACTTTCCATGAGGCAGTTTGTAATCTAATAAACTGCTACAGGGGCTTCACCCGGATACACAAGTGAAGGTGAGTGAACAAATAAAAGTAGCTGACAGATATATATAGAGAGATCAGACATGGCGGGAAAGAACATAAATGGACAGCGGAGGACATCAAGAGTATGCGTCGGGGCCATTGTCCTCCTCCCTCCAGGTCCCAGGCAAGTACAAGAGCCCACTTAAGACCCACGTCCGAATGCACGTGTATCAAACCATGCAGACCATTCGAAACAACCCAGAGAGCAAGCGACGATGGCATGCAAGCTCCCCTTCGCGGGCGTCGGCAGGAATGCAGAGGGTGGTACACCCGGGGAACGGGTCCGAAGACACTGAGTGTGGAGTGCATGAAGCAGAGGCTAGCTTGCTCCCCCACACGCCGCTTGCGCGACGATCTTCAGGTAAGATTAGGTGAACGGGCCTGCTCGAAGCGGTACCCGCCACACCTGCAGGGCTGTGCACTGAGGATCGATACTGGGGTAGTGCCTGCGACATCGGCGCCGCGGTGGGCGGGGTTGAGGAAAGTTTGGGTCGAAGATAGACTTGAGCAACCAAGAGATAATCGGCTAGAAGCAATCATCAGTGGTGGCACCGGCGGCCGACTGACTGGAGGAAACTCACGCAGTACGACAAGGGACGAAGTAGACGCCACAGCGGACGTTGAGTGATCATCACGACGAGGGTAGCATCTAGGAAGGAGCATAGCCATCAACAACGGTAGTGGGCACAGACACGGCACAACGCACGCATTACGACAGAATAGGGTGCAGATGCTGCGATGAGATGAAAGGCAGTGAAGGACTGCAGCGAGGAGACAGTAGAGGTAAGAGGTTAAGTAAAACTGACTCGGACAGACGCACACATGATTGTGATAAGACTTGATGGTCCGCCGTCAGACTCTTGAGTTGTTCAATGTGCTACAGATGTTCGCCGAAATGCTTCTGTTGCAAGGCCTGAAGTTTGAACAGTGTTGGGTGATGCGAGATGATCCAGGATGATGCGGAGGTTATTGTACATGTGTTACTTACAAGACTTACTATGATCTTGCTATGATCATCGATCAAGTGACTCGCGGCCGTGCCCGTACTACTACTAAGTCACAGCAAACTAGTCACAACTTGAACACCCACGACTTCCGTGAAGGCCTTGAACTTCGTGTTCACTGCCCGCTGTCGGTAGAAGATTCTGTAGCGGCGGATTCACAATCTGCCTGCGGGATTCTATATAGACCTGTCTGCCCTCGCACTCTCAAGACACAGGCTCTATCATCTGTCACATCATCATTTTGAGCTTCAGTGCTAGCCATCTGATGGTCACCCGTACCGTCAAGGATCTCAGCCCAAGCGCGATGGCATGGTATACAGTATGGTCTGAAGCCGTCTGAGCCATACAAGCACGGCCGTCAAACGACATACACAGCATGTACAGCATACCCCCTGAGAATATGATCAACACTGAGTTCCATCCAATGCCGTACAACTGACCACTTCGACCACTCCCATTTGACCCGACTCAATGATGTGCCCCGTGGCTGCAAATGTGCCACGTCGCGCGCGTTTTACACGTTTCACAAACATCGCCCGCGTTGCCAAGGGCACAAAGAATTCAAAAGATAGTAAGTTTTTTGTCAGTCTTCACTTATTGTTTTAACTAATTACAATGTCTTTTTCTTATCTTGTAGGTTACAATCTATTTCCCACCCATGACATCCCACCAACACCCACTACACCTCCTGCCAGTACAAACGGGATGTGGGCGTCAAGAAGGATTCAAAGGACCAGGGGGAGCAGAGACCACAGGAGGGTAGTAGAAGGTCCGTATAGTGGGGTACCCACGAGGTACGAGCCACCTACACCTACCCTGCAACTACTGCTGACTGCCCCGCCTCTTCACCCAGCACCACTGCCAAGCCCGACCTCAATGATGCGGTCCGTCTCACTGGCAGGAGGGCTGCACACCGTGCCACATTTTGATGAATACACAGTGCCGCCTGGTCATGGTACCCGTACTGTCAAGGGTCTCAGCCCAAGCGTGACGGCACGGTATATGGTATGGTCTTAAGCCATCTGAGCCATACAAGCACGGCCGTCAAATGACATACACAGCATGTACGGCATACCCCCTGAGAATATGATCAACACTGAGTTCCATCCAATGCCGTACAACTGACCACTTCGACCACTCCCATTTGACCCGACTCAATGATGTGCCCCGTGGCTGCAAATGTGCCACGTCGCGCGCGTTTTACGCGTTTCACAAACATCGCCCGCATTGCCAAGGGCACAAAGAATTCAAAAGATATGCTTTAGTGCGACATCTTGCGGGTAGATCGAAATCCCCTGAAGCGACTGGCACTTTCTCTCCCTTCTGGATTAGTACTCCGGACGATGGTCTTTAAGTTGCTGCAAGTATTTTCTCCCATGCTATCTCTCTATTTCCACACAATTTGCAGTCCGTCGGCCCAAGTTGTTGAATGCATTAGGACTGTGGGGAACATGTGATGCAGGGTTGTGGCCCGGTCCAACCATGACCTGAAGCGTCCGCTCGCAGCAGGTCCGCTTGCACCAGGTCCACTTGCACCAGGTCCGCTCACACCAGGTCCGCTCGCACCAAGTGTACAAGTACAAACTGTGATGTTACGCAAATGAAAATATCAAACAGGATATTTCTACCCTCTCATCCTTAGCGAAGACCACGGACAGGTTTTTGCACTCCTTGTCATGTCAGCTATCTCTAGTTTGAAGCCCTATGAAGCCATCGCATCTCAGAAATTACCAACGTCCACCACGCCGCTGCCTTTCAGTATGCTGCATCCATCCACCCAGCCCACATCTTCTCTACGCTTATCTTATACTTCCAAGGCCATCACATGCTTTGTTCGTCAGCTCACGCAGCAATTGCTACTGTTGCCAAGTTCTCGGTTGACGCTATACCTCTTCCCGTACGTGTTACCCATGTTAGCACCAAGCATACGCTGCTAATATTGTCCTAGGCCAAAGCAAGATGCGATGTCAGTGATGGCCCCCTTGGTGGTGCTCAAGAACTTCATCCAGCCCAACTCCAGATAGTCCCCGCTCTAAAGGAAGGCTCAGGTGCTAGTGGAAACATGTATGATGTGCCAGCCGGCTCTCCCTCTGACACTTGCCCTTCCATACTCATGTACCAGTGGGAGGACGTTCGGGACCGTGCTAGGGAAAAGATGCAGCGTCACGTTGCTCTCCACCATGCCTTTCCAAGTGGCAAGGAAGGTCTTAGAGACGCAAGGAGGTGTATCATCTTATCGACTGCCGAATTGGAAGCTGAAGGGAGCGTGATGGAGAATGGTGGGCTTTCCCTTGTAATCCATGCGACCCAACTCAGACCGCCCTAGGCTATGAGCATACCCTGGATATGGATATTCTGGTAAGCATCGTTCTTTTGCGTATCGCCTTCCTCTTGGCATTCAAACATACAACAGATACTCAATGAGGCTGGTACATATCGTGATGCACTGACTACATTGGTATGAGAGGTAGTGGAATCGCACTACAGGGATATACTTTATGCAAAGGATTTCGAGGAAGGTAATCAGCTGGAGGAGGAAATGATCATCTCAATGCAAGTTAAGGAAGCATTGAAAGACAGATCTTTTCTCCAGAATGGCCGTGATGCAAATGTGAGTGGACCCTGTGATCCTGCACCCGCATGCTCTATGCCGCTCACCATCAGCCTGACTCCTTGCTCACTTTAGGGCCAAAGAAACAACCTCGCACATCCTGCTATCGAAGAAATTATTGTTCAATTCTTCTACGCCGCCGATAACGCATTGGCCCGAACTTTCCTGAGGATTTCAAGGATGAGGTTCCCGAAGATGCTATTGCTTCGGTGATGACTTATGTATGTATCTCACAGCCCCTCCAAGTACTATTGGCTCACACTCCCTAGATCCAACTCTGCCTCGAAGAGTGGAAGGCTGGTGTTAGGCAGGAGATTGGTTTCGATGGTGAAAACTACAACATTGTTCATAACTCCTTGCTCAATCTCATCAACGAAGTCAAAAGTAATCCCTACCACGGCCTAAAATTCTCGTCCAATCAACGTAAATGGGCTCAGACTGGAATGTAAGAGGACATTATACTCTCTGAGATTTCTTCGCTTACCTTCCTGCAGGTGGTTCATTGACACCCCCAAGACTGGAAGCTTGTTGCGATCTTAGGCTCAAATTGGAGGAGCTGACCTTTTTCCAACTATTACGATATTTCTAGCTTTCTGTTGCCTTACTTGCAATATAATTTGTTGATTTCTAATTACCCTTTGCTTTGTCTCGCATGGCAGACAATAATAAGATGATGCATAAAATACATCACTTAGTCTCGGTTCTGACAACTGCCCATGCAGCAGCATTTCCATACGCATTGGGCAGTAGTAGGGGAAATAGGCTATCATACATCCTCATGGAGTCCGATGCATGACTCTGCCTTACTGGAGGCATGAAGAGTACTGCTGTATCATTGTACCCAATGGTGATGTGAAATCGAGGCGAGACCAGGTTGGACTCCACTACCCTTGCTTAGTACAAAATATGACGGATGGGATCCGGAGCAGAACCTGATGTCTGTTTACAGGGCATGTCCAGGATATAAGCCGACAGTATCTCCCTTGCCCAGATACAGGGAGCTGGCTCGTTGAATCGACAATATCTCAGTTCCACGAACATGGAGATAAATTCACAAGATGTTAAGTGACTGGAGCAGTTCTCACATCTATCTGTTGTGGGAACGAGTTGAATATTTCACCATTACTACTCAAAATATACCAGGATGGAGGGTGGGAGATCTATATATATGTTCTCTGAATGAGCACGGATATCCAGCACATGTAGCATGACCCTATTTCTTGTCTCTTGGGCTTGAGAC
>QFEU01005823.1:0-13216 GCA_003316345.1 Tricholoma terreum | reverse complement strand
GGGCCATACGCTGCATGCGGACATGATGTGGAGTGCGATGACGGACAGGGCTATCAAGAATTCATTGATCTCGTTCATTCTGTTGAGCGGCAGTTCAAGCACGTTGAGGGGAGCTGGGAGGAGTCTGTTGCCTGAAATGACTGTCAGATCCTCTTCTGTTGATGAAGCAATACAGCAGACACACATTTGGAGGGTTCAGCAAAAACAAACTTTGAAGGTGGGCAGCGGAAGAGCTCTTTTACTGCAGCGATGATGTGAGAATTCTTTGAAAAAGAAACAGTGAAATCGGTGGTAACAGCAGCAGTTGAAAGTGGAGCTACTTCCTCTAAAAGAGGAAGGGGAGGCAACTGTAGACCCGCCAGCCCAATCTCCCTGCACACTGTGCCCTGAGAGAGGTCCAAAAGAAGCAACTGGCAGACACTCCTTTGTTGAAAAGAAGAAGCCAGGGAGGTAGGACTTCACAGGGCTTCACCTTGGTCTACTGGATCTCTCAAGAACACAGACACACCCCCACTGGAAAAGAGCCCAGAAGAAAGAATGATGGAGAGCCCAAAGAAGGAGAGAAATGAGCTGCCAGCAAGGCATGGGAAGCGCTTAGTCAATCATTTCTTTTTGTCAGCGTTAGTCAGATTTCCTTTTTCAGGTGCGCTTGGCTGTGCTTGGCGGGCGCCCTTGGCGCTTACGTTACTTCCCTCCTTTTATTATTGATTGCAAGATGGCTTCTAAACGGTCCGCAGGTAAGTAACTTCTCTGGGCATCAACTGTAGCTTACATCCGTGCTATAGACGCTGATATTATTTCCTCAGTCCCCAAGCGCATTAAACAGCAGGAGTCGCAGGTGGTAAGCCGACTAGACGACATCTCAACGGACGGCCCGCATTGACCAGAGAAAGGCCACCAACGGATCTTCGGGGACATGATTGAGCACCTCAATCAACAAAGTAAGTAGCTGTTTTCGGTATGCATTTACACTAAAGCGCCCGCTAGTTGAACAAGATTGGCCAGGATTCGAACTTATCGAATCCAAGCTAAAGGATTGGCCTGGAGTTGGATGATAATACCTGTGACGTCAAAATTGCTGATTGTTTGGTTGTGATCTTACAATAGAGTTTCTCCCGGAAATATTACTTTCTACTTGAATGGTACTTGGATTGAGCTCGACGGCCGTACCATCGACCCAGACGCAACTCTCCTGTATTTAATTTGCGCTCAAGGCCCCGGACTGACTGGCACCAAGCTTGGATGTGGGGAGGGCTTGTATATTCAAATCTCGCCATCGGTACGGTATCCATCTGTCCTCTTGTCATCTTCATCGCATTGACTTCTCTCAGGCATCTGGAAGTGAATGCTTTGTCTGGCGCCGATCCTGCATGTGGATGGGGGGCACATCATCACAGTTGAAGGAATAGGTAACGCCAACAATCCCCATCCTCTTCAAGAGAGACTATGGAAGTGAACGGCTCGCAATGCGGTTTTTCTACGGTGCGTTGAACGTTATTTAGGTCTTCTCGTTGTTTACTGTCGATACAGCCTGGGATAGTGATGAGCATATATGTACGTGCCCCTACGAAATACAGCCTATCGCGGGCGGCTTACTGTCGAACTGGACGGGGCTCTCGATGGGAATTTATGTCGATGCACAGGTTATTAGATGCAGCCAAGACATTTATAGGGGACTAATTCAATGAAAATGATCAGTTTTGATCCGTCCGTATGTGTGTTGCGATTCGCTGGAGGGCTCACAGATCTCGATAACAGGTTTGTCATTCCCATCAACTATGCAGCGGCAAATCTCGACGACAGGGAGGTTATCTGAACAGAGAGAGTGCGTCACTATTTTTTCGTTGTCCATTCGTTTGCTAATTTGATATTCGCCCCTGTTATAGTGCAGCAAGAGATATCGGAAGCACCAAAAGGATGTGGCTGAGCCGACTGCTGTCAACTTCTCAACAACTCCGGAGCCACCACCATGAAGAAACACCGGTGGTTCCCTCACATCACCCTCAAGCCGTACCATCCCAACTCTGAACTCCTTTACCCACCAGTGCTCGCAAAACAGGAGCTCAAGCAACTTATGTTCTGGAACAAGGATCGACAATTGTTGGGACCCACCGCGCTCGATCAGCTTCTGCAGATCATGTCCGCGTTTCCCGATGCAAAGATGGTTGGAGGGTCAAGTGAGGTCCAGATCGAGGTCGAGGTGCGTTTTTCCAACTTCTCAGGATCATACGGAATTGACTAAACCATAACTTTCCAGTTCAAGGCTCAACCACACCCCACCAGCATCCGCACTTCCTATGTTCCCGAACTATATTCTGTGTTCCTCCCTATGCCAACCGACTGCACCTTCACATTTGGCGCAAACCTTCCCCTCGCTGAGCTCGAATCTATATGCAAGTCCCTTTCCACATTCCTTGGTCCTGAACTTGTGGGTCTCCTCGAAGCGATTTGCACACAACTGCGCTATTTCACAGGCTGGCAAATTTGTAACGTCGCTTCAGTGGGTGGGAACATCCCCACGGCATCTCCCATCTCGGACTTGAACCCTGCCTGGATCGCCGTAGATGCAAATGTCGTTGCACAGCCCGTAGAAGGCGGGATAATTGAGCTGGAGATGGATGATTTCTTCACGGGGTATAGGAAAATGAAGTTGCCGAAGGGAGTGGTTATTCAGAAGATTGTGGTCCCGTTGAATGCATCCGAGGATAGGGAGGTTGTGAGGGCATATAAGCAGGTAAGCGCATGCTTTGTGCGAGATGGATCTTTTTTTTCGGGCTGACGGATTTTGGCAAAATGCACCCAAGGCAAAGTGGAGAGATGACAATATTGCGATTCTCACATTGTGTTTGTATCTATGTGTCATGAGAGACGGCCTCATTTCACATGCGAAGCTCGCGTATGGAGGTATGGTAGCATGGACAATCTCAGCTTGCAAGACACAAGAATTCTTGATCGGTTCATTTTTTTTCTCTCTTTTCTCATTCATCAATCTGACATCACCGCTTCCCTTCTCAGGCAAACCGTTCTCCTACAAAACACTTGAACAGGCACTTTCCATCCTGTGCGATGAGATCGACCTTCCATTCGACGTCCTAGGAGGCATGCCATCTTTTAGAAAGACGCTGGCCCTTAGCTTTTTATTCAAATTCTGGAATGCCGTTTCAGTTCAACAGGATATCCCCCTTGACGCAGCAGTGACTAAAACTGCATCTTCAGATGATATCATGGGCACGATTCATTGCCAACCAACTTCAGGTCGTCGGGATAATTCGGTAGCTTTTCAACCTATATTTGTGAACTCCATGCAGAAGGTCCTGATTTGTTGCCGATGTAGGATCCTTATGCGCAGGAAGTGGTCGGGAAGCAGGAACCACACCTATCGGGCCTTAAGCACGTTACTGGAGAGGCAGTCTACATCGACGATATGCCAAAGCTTCAGAACGAAGCTTACGGCGCTCTAGTCCTACATCTCTGTCCTTCTCACTCTGGCGGCCGAGTGAAAAGGACACTGAGATAGGCAATCTGGGCACGACAAACCGGGACAGAAGCCAAAGCATGCGCTGACGCTGAGCAACAGGCACATGAGCTCCAAGCCCTTCGAGACACGGCTCACGATCTTGAGCACCAGGCAGTACGCACTGAGGAACAGAAGAAAAACAGGGTCAAGTACTTACTGATCCCCATCTGTCCGCCCCCCATCACCGCCCCCAAGATCCCATCGAGCTACGCAACCAGCCAGCTATGGAAAGCACTCCACTACCCTTGACAAGAATGCGATGGTCCAAGTACAGGACAAGGATAGGATGACCGCATGGGTTCCTGCAGTTGCATCAAGAGAAGCCCGCACCGTTGCCGACGGCCGCAGCATCTCATGGGAAAACTTCTGTCAAGCAGTCCCCCAGATTCTCCTTGCCATGGAAGCTGCCAAGTGGCCGCCTCACCCGCACCTGGGACCAGATCCACCCCACACTCGCCTGCTGACTCAACCGAATTCTCACCATGCGCGATGGACGTCCCGTCTCTTCGTGCCACAGACAAAGTCTTCACCCCTTGGTGAGGATTTATATTGGGCTCGACAGGATGGTGATTGTGACCCAGAGCCTGCACTTGATAACCACCTCACGGTCAACAACTTACCACTTGATGCCCCACCTTTCGCATATAGGCATAGTTTAGGCTATTTTCGGCCCTTGACACGGACCGCTTGTTCTAAGCGCCTCAACAGCATTGCTCTCCAACTAGGGCTTGGGGTTTTGCGATTCCACAGCATTCGGATTGGGTCCGTACTCAAATACCTTCTCCAGGGATTGCCACTGGAGGTGGTAAAAAGCATGGGCCGTTGGAGCAGCGATGCATTTGCAGTTTACCTCCGGAAACATGCAGTTGTCCTGGCACCTTACATCCAGAATAACCCAGTTCTGGAGCCGTTCACTTGGGTGGCCTTGCCACCTGTTCATTAGGTATGTATGTACCACTCCTTCTGATAGGGAGTCCGCACTTCACACGACGCGTCACGGTGCTCCTTCTTTTTGGGAATCGCAGCTCATTGTGGACTGTTTCTTTCCAGACTCAAGTCAGTGTTTCCAGCTAAAGAACCTCCGGTTCTTTCCCCAAAACCAAGCAACAGGCATCAATAGCACAATTCCATAACCTACTACTGATGTACTGTTACGATAAAGCCACAATGCCAATCTCTTACACATAGATGGAGCAGATTTCAACCTTTGGTCAATCCTCAATTGATGGCATCATCTTATTGTGTGAAAAACTGTTAGAATTATTCCAATGGTCAAATATTCAATTATATTTACAGATCATATAGTATCAACCTGTTTTCTGCTTACAAATTCTGTCGGGTTATATCAACATACTCCTGATTTCCTGATTAGTACTATGCATCGTGAATTGACAAGAACACTGTAGAAAAGATCATGCACTTGTCATGAAGCTGGGGGGTTGATGTACTCAAGAGCTGCACCAGAGTAATGGTACCTATCTCATACATTGGGGAATAATGCTGTAGAAAAGATCATGCACTCATCATGAAGCTTGGGGGCTGATGTACTCAAGATCTGCACCAGAGTAATGGCACCTATCTCGTACATTGGGGATTAATGCTATAGAAAAGATCATGCACTCATCATGAAGCTTGGGGGCTGATGTACTCAAGATCTGCACTGGAGTAATGGTACTCAGATCATACACTGTGGAGTAATGCTCATAGAAAGGTATTTGTATATCTGCACATATCTTCACCATCAGTATGCTTACCACATATCATCTCTGTCTAGAAATAGCAGTGTCCTCCCGTTTTCCTGATGCATATTGTCGATAAGAATTGTTCAATTCTTATCGCTTTCTGCTTACCGATTCTTTGAATCAGCACGAGAACAGGACCTGAAGAGCCTTATAAAGGTGAAATGGGATGGCTGGGATTTCCCCAAGCCCATTGTCCTCTTCGCCCACCTCTTTGTGGTTGTAGAAATACTCCTCCCTAACCCCTAAACCTGGTATAATCCTCCTTATTCAATCCATCTCATCAACCCACCTTAGCGGTCTTTCAGTCGCTCCCTGCCATTTGGCGGATTTTTGTCGCTGTTACATGGTGGCCCTGGTGGGCCCTCATGTAGCTATCGCTGTTGTCCCTGGCCTAGGACGCCCGGGTGAGGGTGGAGGCAACGACGAGGACAGTTTGTTGACGATTGGTCAACCATACACGTGACTAATAATTACCATATATGGCAGGAAGGGAGGGGGAGGGGGGTCTGTGGGGTCTGAATGAAAAGTCCCGACTGTATATGCAGAAGTCCCGTTCTGCCACCCCCATGTAAACAGATCGGAAAGAACAGATATACACAAAGTCTTAGAGATCAACGAGCTTTCGACCGGCGGCTACTTACTGATGCTATAAACCAGCTCTGTCGCTGAGAATCCTGTAGCAGATTGTCCGTGAAATGAATCGGAGATCAATGCCCGCCCTTGCGTCACATGAAACGAGGTCAGTAACGCGAGTCGTGACACGCCATTATCATTCGATCATCAAACTGGTCGTTGTGTGCATTCCTGCTGCTCCAATCATATTACAGCCAGGCTATGTTGGTGTGTCCTACCTGCAGCCATTCCATGCAAATTTGAACAGGATACTTTACAGTTCCCTATCTTGGAGTCCCTAGTCTGATCCATCGTGCTATTTTCTTTTTTGAACCATCCTACCTTTGACATGGCCAATCTCTTGCATACGGCGAAATCAGGAAGTGACTGGAGTCAAGCCGAACTACATGCGTACAACATCATCGTCGAATTGCAGGATACAGCCACCTTTTTTGGCGTCAACCCTCTACCACAACCAGCTGTCGCTGGTGAACTCCTGGATAATGTCACCGCCGATGATATGGCAAACGATGCCAATTACAAACTCTTATGCTACATGGATTTGGCAATGGATTCTGTCCCTGCAGAGGAGTCCGCTGTCGACGATTTCGCTGTCCATTTGCAGACATTGTTGGGCTATGTGCCACGAACCAGGATGGTGCGCACATGCGCAGATATTCCACTTACCATTTGTGGACAGGAATGTCTTGCGAAAACCGATGTTTGTATTGTGGATTCAGATGATATTTTGCTCCTCGTCCAGGAGGACAAACGACACAAGGAGCCAAAGGATCCAGAGCTGCAGCTGATAGCCGAGGCGATTGCCGCCTTTCAGGCAAACAACTACAGGCGGACGTGTGTTCTCGGTCAGGATCCTATCATTCACAAACTGATGCCAGGAATAACCTTGAAAGGGACCTTGCCCATTTTCTACAAGATTCCTGTCACCACCCAGCTCACCCATAGTGTTGCACTTGGCGTCTATCCTACTGCACCCACTGTTGTGCATGCGCATCTCCCTGCGGTGGCTCGCCCCGCTCGCCGTCTGAGTGAGGGCATGAAACCACTAGATAATAGAGCAACTATTCTCGCTTGTTACGAAGCATTCAAGAGGTTTGTAAACTAGTAAGCATCTCACTGCATGATCTCCCGCGTTGGACTGAAACTAATGACTGTCTCTGATTCAAACAGGTGTGGGTTGCCTTGGACGCAGAAAGGTTGCAGTCATCAGTGACATGCTGAAGTTTCGTTTCTTGTTTTATGTAGCAGTTAAAGTTTCGTTGCCTTAGTCTCTTATTATTCTCCCGCGTGTACCCCTCGCCATTTGTCCATTATATTTTTTTTTTGAGAATCACATTAAGCCTTATGTGATTCCTACCTCATTGTTCAGTAAGGCATATCACTATAACAAGGAATTCGTGGGCTTGATGCCATGCCCCCTGGAATATAGGGGTAGCGTTTGAGGAACATGTCCTAGACGATCCTCTCAAAATATGAATATCAGTCTTTTTCACAACATCTAATAAGTCAGCCAAAGACTTCGCCCCACCCCAACAAGCCCAAGTCGATGCCGACGCCGGTGAATGGGTTCATGAACGACTTCTTACCCACGGGCTGCCCAAACAACAGGAGATCGAGCGGCAAGGGGTTCGTAGTTCCACCCATGGCACTAAGCATCCAGGTCTCTTCAGAACCCCTCCGTCCTCTTGACAACCTTTTCTTTCCATAACGCCTCCCAATTCTTGTCGAACCACCCACATCACATACAATCTATTCTCGTGCCACTTCGTGCTAGACTTTGGAAGGGTCACTGCCAGCAGGCTCTTGGTCACACACACATCAAATACGGCTCATCAAAACCGGACCTCGAGGAAGATGGCGAAGTGGACCCTTACCACCATGGCCTCGGATTTCCCCTCCCCTCTCATTGGAGATGGAGGAGAGGTGTGTTGGCCTCACGACAACTGAAGAAAGACTTATAGTGTGGAGACCCGGGATTGCGGGAGGCAGATTGGAAAGACGAGAGTCTTGCCAGTGTTAATCTGGGGATGCGGTCCGCTTTAGCTTTCCAGCTCTGTGGCCTCTCCCTGACGTTTTTTGGTCCCTCAGCTTATAGGCAAAATTGTCTTATTTGAACCTGAGAAAACAATGTCAACATCCACGATAAGGAGGCTGCCCGTAACCTGGTTGTGGTCAATCGAAGACAAACACAAGCAGCTATCTGCCTACACACAAGTTCGGGCCGGGAATCAACAACACACTGATGAGGGGACCCCCTGTCAACGTCGCATGAAAACTCAATCCATAAGGCAGGGGATCTCACCTACAGCGAGGCCGACATTATGGTGGGACGAGGATGTGGATGGGGTGAGGCATCGTGCTATGGAGGGCGTGTGTGTACCCTTGGGTCCCAGAAGCCAACTGAGGAGCAGGTTATGGAGGTGATGCAGGCGATGAAAATGTATACCCTTGCGACAAAGCTGAAGACTGCCAAAGGTTGGATGAGGGCATGGATGGGAGAGTCAAGTTAACTTGAATGATGCACACCATTCAGTAAAAATCGATGGTATAACTGTCCCACCCGAGGGAGGGATTTCCACGATCAACTCATGAGTAGCAGACTCGGCCCATGGCAGGAGAGAGTCGGGTGGGCTCACGACTCTACCTGTACGTATTGGCCCATTGGATAGCATTACCTGGGATGGATGCACAGCATTGGACTGAGTGAGTGGCACAGCAGTTTGAGTGTGCGGTGCCAGTGCCGGCCTGCGATGTATATGCAGCCGCTCGGAGTTATAGACTCAGCATTTTTGCCAATGTAAAATATACAACAATTATCAAACAACAATTATCAATGGCTCAATGCAAAGGTCCCTGTGCCCTGTGTTTGTATGAGACAAGTAGTGAACCAGTGCCGAAGGGGACTTGTGGAAATACCAAGTTGGTGTGAGAAAACAGGGCACAAACCCGAGCTGCGTTGGTTAGCTATCGGCATCTGCAGAGTGCCATCGGCGCTGACCCGTGCATTCCTAGCACTTGTGGCCACCGGTGATGCCATGGCTTGGGGCATTAATGCCAGTAGATGATGCTTCCTCGATATAGTTGAATGGGCCCACCGCTAATTAATATGTCTGCATGGGCCCATGCGATCATTTCAGATCATAGGTAGCCATTGTGTGGGCCCACAGTCAAGGTAGGTATGGGGATGGGCCCATACGGATGTTTTTTGTCGGATGTCCCAGCCACCGATGGAGTTGTGCCAGTCGCTCCTGTCCATCACCTGATTGATTAGTTCATCACCATCAGGTGATATCTCTTATCTGCAATCTCTTCCTCATGGAAGCCATGTTGTCAAAATACCCCAACCTTGGTGACGCTCCCCGCTGTCCATATATCCCCTGGGCTGTCACCATGGCAGAGTTCTCGGCAATGTCGAATGAGATAGACGCCGCACGTCAGCAGAACACCCAAGTCCTTGAGAACCCTCAACTTGCAGTTGACTCTGAAGAGTTCTATACGAAGGCCGAGGAGGCTCAAGCTTATGCCCGGCAGCTTAATTATATGGAGACAATGGGTGTGCTGCCTGCACAGGACGACCTTGCACATGGTCAGGAAGTCATTATCTACGGAACATCACGTCTCTGTGCTGCCGTTTCAGCATGGATCTATGCTATAGATAATGATGATGGCTATGATGAGTGGCACATCTGGTGGATGGAGAGGCTGATGTTCGAAGTCATAAGTGTACTTGCTGGCCACCTGTCATCCTCAGTGGTTGATACTGTTGTAGTGCGAGATATTCACGGCAATCGGAATCTTTGCAGCTACAGGGGCAGGTGTGCCATCCATTCACCCACTGGTTCTGAAGACTTCGGAAATACTTCAAGAACTACTTCTGTGGCCGAATGACAATGATCCTGAAACCCAATATCTTGCCGATAAACAACAGATCGACAAGGTAAAGAGGTACCTTCCAGTAGATGCAGATGACCCTACCCGTATCGTCGATGGCTATGTCAATAGCTGGTGGCTACATGAATCCGAACATCCTGACATCCCCTCATATGTGTTTGCTCCACAACAGTACCTGACCATACATCGGCCACTAGTAACTATCCTCTTTCTTGCCAGGTATTTCCTGTAACCATTATGCCCAGGTCCGATTCAACTGGCAAGATGTTCGGTCTGTGCCGTTTGCCGCTGGTGACATGGCTGAACTTCAGCTGATGGTCAAGATATTTGATGACTTGTATTCAACATGGAAGAAAGTCACCGAGGCAGTTCGGGAACATGATGGGCAACTGGAGAAGGACAAGAAGTTGTTGGCTTACTGGGAGGATCTTCGGAACCAAATTCAAGAACAGCAGTACAAGTAGTAATATTTGATGTATCGAAGTTGTAGCCAGCGATATTGTGACTGGCCTATGGCAGTGTCAAGTATCAATGGCACGTTCTGGTATACCAAAGGGCGCCACTGGCGATATTGTCAATCAGGGATGTGATCACCCGGCCAGATTGTCAAGAGGTGTAGGATACGAGGGTTGTACAATATTATCGGCGATCATGCCATAATCGCCGGTGACATGATAAGGTGATCTTCAACGATGTGGAGAATGTACTGTCTGGCAAGAGTGGCAAGGTGTGCAAGATACACTACGGTAGGCCCGCATGGGCCGACTTTGGATAGCAGATGTAGGCAACAGCCCATACGGGTTGTTCGGGTTTCACGGAATAGTCGGGTGGGCCCAGAGGCTGAGGCTGAAGGTGACATGGGCCCACTCGACTACATGTGATACAGTAGAGTAGAAATGTCACCGGCGCCATGGACAGCTAGGGCAATAATGGACATGCCCCAGAAGAATATCATGCATCTCAAAAGGTTGAAAGGTTATCTCTTGCAAGATTATCAATGTTGTACAATATTATCTCATGGTATGCGTGGGGGATCACCGAGCATACCATGATCGCCGGTGATATGGTAAGGGTGAGCGGCAAGCTTGTGAACGTGCTGTCTGGAGATTGTCAGTGACTGGGGGCGATGCTACTATGTTCTTCCACGGTATGGTACGATACTCGCTGAGCATGCCATGAGCCAAACAAGGGGTCTTACCACATTATTAATGTATTTCATTCCGCAAGTCAATGACCGTCGGTAATTCTATGATAGTCCCCCATGGTATTTTTAGGATCACCGAGCATACAATGTGCAAAATAGGGGGTGTTGTCACCGGCGATATGATCCCAGGGGTTCATTCGGCCACTCAGTGGCTGGCAACAATACTACGATATGCTTCCATGGTATGCTGCGATAACCGCCAGTGACATTGTAAGGGTGATCTTCAACGATGTTGAGAACGTGATGTCTGGCCAGAGTGGCAAGGTGTATAAGACACAATGGTAGGCCCGTATGGGCCGACTTTGGATAGCAGATCTAGCCATCGGCCCATGCGGATGGTTTGTGTTTCACGGAATGGTCGGGTGGGCCCAGAGGCTGAGGCTGAAGGTGACATGGGCCCACTCGACTACATGCGATACAGTAAAGTACAACTGTCACTGGCACCATGGAAAGCCAAGGCAATAATGGACATATTCCCTGGCAAAATTATCCATGTATTTCAGTCAGCAAGTCAATGACCGGCGGCGATTATATGATATTCTCCCATGGTATCTTTGGGGGATTGCCGAGGATACCATGATCGCCCGTGATAGTGCAAGGGTAAGCGACAAGGTTGTGAACATGCTGTCTGGAGATTGTCAGTGACTGGCAGCCATGCTACGATGTTCCACCATGTTATGGTGTGCTCACAAGCATGCCATGGCACAAGTCCCCTCAGTGGCTGGCGGCGATTCACCAATATTCTTAGATGAGTATGATAATTGCTGAGTATGCCATGATCGCTGGTCACATTGCAAGGGTGATCTCTGACAATGGTAAGCACTATAATGTCCTGCAACAGTGGCAAGGTGTACATATAAGATTCACCCCGGAAGGGCTGTATGGGCCCACTTGGGAAAGCAGACCTAGGCATCAGCCAATACGGGTGGTTCGGTATTTGCGGAATGGTCGGGTGGGCCCAATTGGTTGGCCTGAATGTCACATGGGCCCACTCGACTGTATGCAATATGGTATCATGGATTTGTCACTGGCAGTGTAAAGGTGACGCAGTAATGTATTCACAAGCTATGTACACTAAGAATTACATGCCGTATGCAGGCGGGGCGCTGATGTATTCACAAGGCATGTCTCCTATTCACCACCCCAAACATTGACCACCCGTGGGTTCACCGCGTTGAATATTCGTCCTGAGGTGCTTGCAATCTTTGCCCAGCTCGCCGCCTGACGTTTGGCATATGATATGGCACTGGGAAACTTGTTGGAATCTATCTCTGCCGAGCGCTGAATCCACTGTTCGGCTCTGTACAAGAAGTAACGTGGGATCCAAACCATTTCGTGGCTTGTAATAGACAACTCTTCAGACCATCTTTCATATCTGGCATGTGCCCTTAACCAGTGAACCCTATAGACTGATTGAACATATCAGGCATATGTGCAAGTTGACCAGAATAAGACTTACATTCCCTCAACATGTCGCTGGCCTGAATATCTGATTCAACATTCATGGTCCAAAACCAGGCCAGTGGTTCATTCTGCCGCCGGCTGCCACCCTCAGCATTACCAGTGCCACCACTAACAGCCGCTGTAGATATCTTCAGCTGATTGCATTGCAATACCTGATATTTCATTTCCATTGTCACCGAACAACCCAATGCCACCATCGCGGCCCTCGCGGCGTTATAGGCCTTGCGGTGTGCTTGCACTCTCCAAGTTACTGCATGGACCTTTGACCAAGCTCTACCCTTTTTGAACTTGCTGCTGGCCAGCCGTAAATTCTTTCTAAACAAGAACGACTTCTCACCGAGTGCCATTCTGACACTGTGGAGTTCGTCATTTGCTTGGCCTTCCCTCAATTGGAGCTCCTTCTTTGCAAGTGAGTCCAGATCGAGACGGCCAATCTGAGACAATCCAAATTTGGAGGGAAGAGGCAGTGGGCATGTTTCGGCGGTGTGGACTGCGGCTGGCGGCGGTCGTACAATGAAGGGGTTATCCAACTCGTTCTCCTCTTGTGAGTCTGTCCAGTAGTCATGCTCATCCAAAGCAGCAACCGGTGTAGGGCACAGGTCATTGAGTTGCTGCAGTGCATCCATTGTCTCATCGTTCAAGAACTGTTCTGCCTGAGCTATGAAAGAATCCAGCCGAATGTCAAGATTTTGCCATTTCTTCGTAATATCCAGTTTCTCACGAACTGTGAGCACCGATCCCTTGTGCTGAATGATTGTTCGAAGT
>QFEU01005814.1:0-18852 GCA_003316345.1 Tricholoma terreum | reverse complement strand
TCGCAGTGCTTTTGAAGACCCCCGTATGATCGACGTCATGGGCGTAGCCATGGGTATTGACATACAAGCCGGCACAAGAGCTTCAGATGATACCCCCACCCCTTCTTCACCCCCGCCCTCGTCACCTCCTACCGCGTCATCTTCGAAACATGGACCCGAACCCACCCCCGCGCCTGCCCAGGAGGACGTTGAAATGGCCGAGGAAGATGTTGAGGAAGATAAGCTCAAGCGGGAAGCTGAGGATGCCAAGAAGTTGGGAAGCGAGGCATATAAGAAGAGGAATTTCGCTGAAGCTGCTACTTTATTCCAAAGAGCCTGGGATACCTGGCCCAAGGATGCATCGTACCTCACAAACCTCGGAGGTCAGAGTGATTTTACAACTCGTGTCGATCTAGAACACTGACGTGCCTTTTAGCTGCTTACTTTGAACAAGGTGAATACGATAAAGTTATCGAAACGTGCGAGAAGGCTGTCGACGAAGGGCGATCGGTGAGTTGTTTCCTTTCCGCAATAACAATGACTGAGTCCTGCCCTCATCAGATTCGCGCTGATTACAAACTAATCGCGAAAGCTTATGGCCGCGCGGGTTCAGCTTTCGTGAAGAAGGGAGACTACGCCTCAGCTGTCAAATATTACAACAAGTCACTCACAGAACACCGCACACCCGACATTCTGAACAAGCTGCGTGAAGTCGAGCGAATCAAGGCAGAAGAAGACCGAAAGGCATATATCGACCCGGAGAAGAGTGCGGCAGCACGGGAAGAGGGCAACGTAAAGTTCAAGGCGGGCAATTTCGCGGAAGCAGTAAAATCTTATACGGAAAGTATCAAGCGAGACCCCAGTGATGCTCGAGGGTACAACAACAGAGCTGCGGCATACATGAAGCTTGTAGCATTCCCAGAAGCGCTGAAGGATGCGAATGAGGCACTTAGGACGGATCCCAAGTTTGGTGAGCAATTAAATATCAGCGCCTCTTCGCCTCACTGATCTATCGCTTGGGTGACTAAAGTCAAGGCTTATATTCGCAAAGCGAACATCCTTTATGCAATGAGGGATTACACGAAAGCCATCGAGGCGATACAGGAAGCAAGCGAACACGACACGGAGCATAAGCACACTGCTGAAATCTCGCAGCAAGAGATGAAATGCCAGCAGGCGTTGTTCAGCCAACGGGGCGAAGAGAGTCAGGAAGAAACGCTGCAGCGTGCCATGCGTGACCCTGAAGTCGCGGTAAGTTACTATCTGCTGGCGGGAGGTCATCAATTGACATTTTCTCGTTTTCATATTTCTGTGTCAGGGCATTATGAATGATCCCGTCATGCAACAGATCCTGCAGCAGGCGCAGAGCGACCCTGCGTCTCTTCAAGACCACATGAAGAACCCAGGTGTCCGCCAGAAAATCCAAAAACTGGTCAATGCTGGTATCATCAGGACTGGCAGATGATGACGGATGTAATATTCTGGATCTGGTTATTTTCCGATTTAAATCTCAATGTAATTTACACCAATCTCCAGAAACAATTATCCCATTTATCGTCATAACAGATTATATCTCCCAATGGTGCCAGCTTGATTGTTCCGGCGGCTCATAGTCCTTGCATAGAAATGACGCACGCTGGCAGTCACCATTCCGCCGGCTTGTCCCTTGTGACATGATCGACCAATGGTTCTGACCTTCTGACCCAACTCATGTTTCGAACTATGAGAACCCTGTTGTCATAGGTCTGTACTCACTATTGTAATGACAAGTCACCATCGCCATTCAACGCTGCCAAGTGATCGACCTCTCACGCCTTTGTACGGTTTGTACGTCTCCCCAGTCACCCTGAGTTGTTCTACTTTCAGGCAGGAAAATGTGTACGAATGTATCTCGAACCAGATCTGGAGCGCGTGGGAGGGGCGAGGTGGGAACATCCTGTTCGACCGATCATTCCATCATGAGCGGAACCGGGTGCTGTGATAGGCGACTTACAAGGGAGTGGTGAACGACCCACGCAGATTCCAGCTGCTCGCAGGAGGGACGGTGGGGATCTCCCATCGCAATATCTAAGTAGTATTTGTCGGCTTCACCGATGCAAAGTTCAGTGGCGGATACACACCTTCTTGTTCGAATCGAAAGACCATGAAGCACCGCTGACTCCTACAGGGCCTGAGTCTAGACTGCTTGTCCTTCCAAACCTGCCGGCTCCGCTCCCTTGCGTGGCGATGCATTTCATCCCCCCGGCGCCTTCACCGAGGTGTATTTCTGCGACAAGGTTCTCAATCGCTCGTGTGGTAAGACGAGAAGTCAAGGTGATGTCAAATGCACCTATTGAAAAAAGCACGTCGGTATCAGTGCCTCTCATGAAGTATATCGGACTGCACATGCCTCCATGATCCTCTAGTTCGATAGATGTTTTGAGCGTGAAAGGTAGTGCGACAACATCTTTGACAATGTTCGCTACAGGCACAGCAGGAGTAATAGTTGGTAGTCCAGCTAAGCGAGCAGATGTAGCGGAGGTGTTGGGAGCATAGCGGTATTCAGCAAGCGTGAATCGGCCGTCTGGAGGAATGAACGAGAGCGATTTGTCTCGTGTCCAGCGCTGCAAGCTTTTTTTTGACTCAGTTGCTGTCGGCGACGGCGATTCCGTTGTATATACGTACCGCACACAAGGGTGAAACGCACAGTTCGTGATAACGTGTGGATTGGTGAACGTCAGCAGACAATCGGGAGTGCCTAGACCATCCACGCGTAAAGATCGCGGCAAACATTCAAACGAATAACTGCGTACCAGATAACTTGGCGTTCGTCTCAATTTTGCCCCATACGTTACTCACAAGTGTTGTTCCATGCCTAAAATCAGACGAGTATTGATAAGGAATCACAGGTTTGAATGGGAATAGTTACTTGTTGACCGATGCTTCGAGCTTCTCCACCATGTCAAAATATATCTCATTGTTTGTGTACCGCAAGCCAGCCTTCCTCCATGGTATTGGGGACGAAAAAGGGCCACCTCCGAGTCCAGAGCCTGAATTTATCGTTGAGGTGATATTCGTGCTTGCGACATTGAGGAGCTTAGAAAGTAGAGAGGGCGGTAGAACGATATCACGAAGTGCATTTGTAGACGTCGTCAATGGGTGACCTCCAGAGTCTAATGTTTCCTCAAGGAGCTACTGGACATAAGGAATACGCATACCACAGTCAATCCCGAGCATACCTGATAGACAAGATCAAAATTCTCCTTCAAGGTAGCAGCAGACACATTGCCAAGATATTCGTGCAGAATGTCTATGAAAGTCTGCAGAAATGCGAATGCGGATAGGGGGTCCGCTACATATGATGCATAGTGAATGAAAGTACTAGCTGTTATAGGCCAGATGAAGACGTACCGTCACCGCTGACGGGGCATAAAAGCCTTATATCACCGCATTGTAAATGACAGCATGCCGTAGGGGAATCTGTATTGTAGGGAGGAACATATATGACAGGATCGATGTCTCCTGGACGAGCAGACTGGTTCAAGGCGTTATTGAGTGCGTCTATGTGGAGGAGCGGGTACGCGGTGGAAGTCGACCTAAAGCCCGACTGTATTATGGGCCGACTTGAGAGGATTCAGGCAGGAGAACAGAGAAAGGGGAGGATTAAACAGACCCAGTGTTGTCCACGATTATTAGTCCGTCAATGGCCATCAGAAGGAAAATTCAAAGGGCCTTTCCGATCAGATTTCCGTACAGCAACAGATCTTTTAAACTGCTACACTATAATCTAGCTAGGGGGATGCCCAAGACCAATCCAAAAATCCCATACATTTAATTTTCTCCCTGACCTGCTCTTCAGCCTTCTTTCTTTCTTCATTTCCGGGCTCAAGCTGTCTCTGAAGTTTCTGCCACACGTCCACCGACTCACGCACCTCGTCAGGTTTGCTAAGACCCACGACTAGAGGGACATTGCCATGTGCTGCTCCAGTGTTGCGGATAGAGAACCCTAGCGCGAGATTAGGCAACTTGGGCGATATATCATGCAGCTGTGAAATTGCAGCCCTAAGCTCTGGCGGTGCCGGATGCCACGGAGGAGGGGTTGAAGTGAGCAAGCCCATGCTCAACGGTGAGGCAGCTACGAGTTGTCCCACCTCAGCTCGCTCTTGGAAGACGGGCGCAAATTGGGAGAAGGTGGCATTCTGGAGTGAAAGATGGGAGTAGGACATGAGCACGTCGACTGGCTTGAATGGTGGAGTATGTAAAATCAACAGTGCTAAACGAAGAAGCGTAGGGAGAGGATATCCTTCCCAAATCCATCAGTAGGCCGTCGCAAAAACTAGGTGCGCTAAACCTACCTGTAATGCCAATGTGTTTGATCTTGCCTTCGTCCTTGAGTTTTCGTAGTGCTGCGAAGGCATCTAGAACCTTTTCATCTCCGTCACCTCTGACCTTTCCTTCGTCGCCTTCTGCTAACCCATATTGAACTTTGTCATCGGCGAGGGCCGCCAGGTGATTCCCAGATTGTCTTGGTGCCACAAGTGTGCAAACAAATTCAACGTCATGGAGATACACCGTATCGAGATAATCGGTTTGAAGACGTTTCAAACTGTTTTCGACGCTGGCGCGTATCCTAGCAGGGGAGTAGTCAAAGTCTGACAACCCGTATCGACCACATTTAGTCATCTAGATGCAAGCCAAGCTTCAACAGTCGTTCGCACATATTCAAGTGGTTAGTCGTCGAACCAACTGATAATGTGAGCGTGGAAACTCTGTTTCTAATCTCTTGAGCGTGTTTCCCAATATCTCTTCTGAGGGTCCATATAAAACGGAGGTATCGAATGCACGAATACCACATCTAGGAGGGAAGTGCAATTCATATCACAACCATCTGTCCGAAGAGACTTACTGGAGGGCAAGGCGAACTGTTTGATAGGGAATATCGCTGTACAGATGGTCATCTGTGTTGTACGAATTAGAAAATGACGCTGCGCCGAACACAATTGCCGGTAATCGCAGAGGTCCCTCGAGCTGGGCGACAAACAATTGTTCACAAATGAAGGAATACTAAGCCAAACGGACGAACGATGGGGATTTGTTGAGAGGCATTCATGTTGAAGGGGTGCGGATGGGATTTCCAATGGGATCTGTGATATATTCTCATGTGACTGGTGTGACAGCATAATAGATTGCGAATTTCGAATGAGGGGTACAGAAAAAAGGTAGGTTGTTTGTCGACATCATACGCCCCAGCCTTCATAGCCTGTCCCGAGACCAACTGCGAAGGAAGGAATTCACATAAGGTTGAGAAGAAAACGGAAAGAAGCCTTGACCACCGCACCTCTTCTCAAATTTCTGATTGACTGACATCAACTTTGTGTTCTCGTCTGGCTTGATTGTATTCCAAGGCGTGGGATTGCCCTTTGTCCAAACGACTTGAAAAGCGGGACATAAAAAAAAACAACGTTAAATGATGTTAGAAAGTGAGCCCAGGCAATGTCGCACCACTGGACCCCATCGCGAGACGATAAGTGTACCAGCCCGCGCCAGCTACGACTCCACCGATGATAACGTAGCTACTCATATTGTGAGAATGGACGCTTTCTACTTTCGTGGGTGCTCACATTGGAATGGCCTGGGCAAGTCATCGTAAGTTAGCGTATTGACAGAGAAGTAAGTAGATGCACCTCGACAGCAAACCAATTTTTTATGAGAGGGGAGCGTGCAGAACGCTGGGCACCCATGACTATACGAGTGGATCTCATTGTTCGGAGTAACGATGACAGAGAGTTCGGCCACAACCGCTTTCAAAACGCATTCCCGCGCATTGCGGAAGATTCCGGACCATTTTATCAACTCTCCCAATCAGAAAAGCATATGTGCCATTGCGTAGCGAGAGCAAAGCGCTCAAATATCATTTACAGATACATAATACTAAGGAGCTTCTAGCCACTCAGATAAAGATAGGCTGAACGAGACATGCACACACAAGGCTTGAGCGCAAAACGAGCAAGAGGGCAAGAGGTTGTGAAGTGTGGGATAGGGATGTGGTGAGTGGTGAAGGCATAGAAAACATAGGTATTGTGGCGCATGGCATGTAGCAGGAATCTCGGGTCATGATCGGACAAGGCTGGCGAAAACGTACGATATTGAAAACACAAATAGAATAACAATGTCCAAGAGTGCGATTAGGCCTAAATTCAAGAATAAAGGAATAAGCTTCATGAAGGAAGTAATGAGAAAAAGCTGACCTTATAAGAAGACCCCTTCGTCATCGCACTTTTTGCAGCAAAAGTAAACAGAAGTTCTCATTCTTACAGCGCCCTCCCGTTCCAGCCGACCCCTTAATTTCTCCAACTGCTGCTCCTTCGAAACGTAGCCTCGCTTCCAGGTAACGGTAACAGATTCCCTGGTCTGCTCTCCAGAGGACAATAAAGGCCCATCTTCAGGTGCAGGCTCACTACTTAACCTGCAGGTAGCAAGACATGGCGAAGCTACAGTCTCTGGGACATGATTACGATGTGACCATGCAGCAGGGATGAAGTTCGTAAGCGTCTGGAAAGATATCCGCGCCGAAAGAGGAGAAGACATGATCGAAGAGAAGGAAGAAGTTGACGATCCAGGTGGGATTGTAGATGCAGTGGGAGCGGAACGGGAAAAATCGCAGTCTTGAGCGGGGTATTCATATGTCATGGTTGGTAGAAGACTGTGGGACTTGCGGTCGTTGGATAGATCCACGCTCTTCATTTCTGGAGCAGACCTGGTGGCGGGAGGTGTCTCGGGTGATCTGCGAACAGAACGAGCGTTCATCGCGGGATTCACTAGGAAAGCAAGAATGAAACGGATCAGTATACGTACACATGGTAGGAATCTGATGCTTAAATGTCGAACCATTTGGTCCGTATGAAGGATTTTGGCTCTTAACAAGATTGTTCGTTATCATCAACGGCTTACGCTGAGGTTGACGGATGAATGTTGAACTAGAGGTTGCTTTAGTCTTGCGGAAGACGGGAATGGAACGGATTGGCGATGGGGAGGAGACCGCCTGAGGGATAAATGAGGGCACGGTACCTCCACGCCTATTGGGAGGCGTCGCGGATGCACTAAACGTAGGAGAGGAAGATGTTGAGGGCATTGACCTTGGATGTGTGAATGACATGATCTCGGCTGACGAAGATGTTGTCTTGGAGGTTATAGGACGGGGGATAGAGGATGGCGTGGGGCGTGGAAATGATGGAGGAAGCCTGACTAGACTTGAGGGCGGTGTCGAGACAATGGGTGCCTCCGTATGCTGAACAATTGGCTGTCCAAAATTGAAGGGTGCTGCAGCGTCGTCTTCATCTTCATCCTCCTCACCCAGGAAGTTAAGCATCGCGTAAGATTTCTTGACGGGAGATGGGGAGCGCTGAATGTCAGAAACCCCATCATCAGCTTCTTCGGGTGGTGTGAAAGTGATCGTGATCCCGCCAGCTTCTCCAAACATCTCCTCATCCTCATCCTCATCAACCTGGGTCTTTGCATCGTCCTCATCGTCCTCCTCTTCGGTAACAGCGGCCAACCCCTCGCTCTCTTCGTTATCGCTCAAGCCAATGCCACCGGGAAAGGAGAATGGCCCATCCTCATCTCCGGCACCATATTTAAACCCACTCGCAAACAGCCCTTTGTGCTTCTCGTACGAGTACGAAGAGGGGGAACCTGGCATTGATCCACTGTTACTCTCCCCATCATTCTCCTCCAAGCATCCAAAGAATCGATCAACTTCTGTGTCCCTATCCGATTGTGCAGGTGAGGGGTGAACACCTTTAGGGAAAGTCCAAGTCCTGGATAAGGATGCTCTGGAGGTGTGCGTAGGACGAGAGGAGATATCCGAGGTAGGTGACGTCGACCGAGAGACAACGGTTGGTGTACCTGAGCCAGAGCTAGGAGTAAGAGATGAACGATCAAGATGTCCCAGAGATCGTGGTGAATCGTCCTCTGAGTCAAAAGAGGATGAAGAGCGGAAGCTGGCGTCCGAATCTTCTTCATCCTCATACCCTGCAAGGCCATTCTCCTCTTCCGACAACGCCTCCTCAGACTCCTCAGTGACGGGCTTAAGTGGGTAATCATTGATGTTCTCTTCAAGCAAGTCATCCACATCAGTTGTGGAGCCTTCGGAGTCCAAAGAGGTGAATCCGAGCCCTCTTTTCAGGGCAAAACCGAGTGGTCGCGACCTAGGATGCATTGTATTTAGAGTGGGCGTTACGAGGCCATCTGCTTCAGGGGCAGGCTCTTGTCTGGCTTTCTTCACTTCCTGCAGTTCCCACTTGACCTGTTCCAGCTGTTCTTCGAGAACACTGATCTTATGCTTTGCAGCCTCATTCGCTGCTGCCAAAGCGATCTTCTCGTCTGCCATCGTTTTCTCAACACTTTCATGCTTCTTCGCAAGCGTGGATTTCTCAACTTCCAACAACCCCACCATGGACCTCGCGACCCAGGCATCCCGCCTCTCAGTCTCCACCCTCTTGGTAAGGATCCCAAGATGCTTCTCCATATCTCCTACACGCATTCTCCATCCATCGACATCCCGTTTTAACTCATCTCTTTCCGCCTTCAAATCCGCAATGAGCCTCAACATTTCGTCGCTCGGCTCATTACCACCCGACCCACTCTCATTCGACGAGAAATCCGAAGCGGTAGAAACAGGCCTTGAACTGTCAGTGCTCGAGAAAGCATTGGAGTCTCTCCTCCTCCTCATCGATAGCGCCCGCTCAAGGACCGTAATCCGTGCCAAAAGCGCGTTATGGGATTTGTAGAGAAAATGTTGCTCACTCGCGCTGAGCGACTTTCCTTGACTTTGATGGGCCAGAAAAAACTCGTCATCACCACTGCCATTGGTGACGATGCTACTGTATCTGTTCCTGGCAGAGTCAGGTATGGAATAACGCCGATCGAAGGTTGTAGGCGTCATCTCGGGTGTGGGGAGTCCAGAAAAATTTGATGTGCTGTTGGATGAAGTGGAAGAGGATTTATAGCCGATACTGCTGCGCCTGGTGGGCTTGTCCATCGGGGCAGGGGATATGGATGGTGTCTCAGTTGGGGAGATATTGATGCTGAGAGCAGGACGTGGGGATGAAGCAGAGGCAGTGAGTGGCCTGTGTTTCGTCATGGTGTTCGTAATGATCGTAGAATCATCTATGATGCTCGCCGATGGGGTGAGAGCTAATGATTTAAGACCTGGACGTGGGTGGGGGGTGGGGGAAGGGGTTGGGAGACCATTCACGACGCTGATAAGATTCTCAGGGGACAAAGACAAAGGGCGGAGACTGAGATTGGCGGGGCGACGTCGCGACGATATAGATTCGGTGATGGGAACCGTAGGAGTGACTGGGATGGGGGTTTCAGCGGTCTCAACCATAGTTTCCGAGTGTTTGGCTTCAGGGTCGTCGTCTTCCTCTTCTTCCTCTACTAGAGTATGGAGTTGATCCTTGGACGAGGAAGAAGGCGCGAGAAGCTTAAACGAGTCACGCTTGTTGGCCATGAGGGTGTTGATGCTTTGACCATAACTCGGGGTGTTACTTTGGGGGACGGAGGCTGAGATAGAAACGTCAGCAATTGAGAGAATGAGTTGGGAATAAAACTCACAGATATCGAACATCATTTTCTCCATGACTGGTGTAGACAGCTCGGGGATCTCAACCTTGGAAAAGGGAACGTCAGATTTGCCCTCGAGTGCCCAAAGGGCCCGGCGACGGATGGAATCTTTATCGCCGAGATTGACGTTGTCTTCGGGTATTGAAGGGGGGAGATGAGGGAGAGACACGCCCATCATCTCTGCGGATTCACTGCGTGTTGAAACGGAAGAACGACGCCTGTGGTGAGAATTGCGCTTGGAAGATGGTGCAGGATTGGGTGCGGAACTAGGGACAGACGAGGCATCGAGAGAGTTTGTGGACTTTGAAAGAGAGAAGGAGAGAGAAGATGAAGAAGAGATGGAAGTATTGCGAGAATGAGAGCGGGCATGTGAATGGGAGTATTTCTGGGTGTTGGATGGCACACCCTTGCCAAAGGTAAAAGACTCGAACTAGCAGTGATGGGTTGGTGGGGGAATCTGAAGAGACTAGATAATGAATACCTTTTTCCTTGCAGCAGGATCATCCCAAACATCGGGTATAGGGGACATGAGGGGCAAAAAGAAGGCAAAGTCCTGGCGGGAGTGAGAGGGAAAGGAGGGGAAGTGCCAAAGGAAGGCGAGTGAGGAGAGGGACGGGTTGAGGAGAGCAGCACAGATGGGAAAATCAGTCCCAAACTCCACGTGCTCCACGTGCCAGCTTATGCCTCCTCCCACCATCTTCTTTCTCTGTGATATTCAATCAAACTTCAGTAAGCCCACCATGGTCCTACAAACACCCACTCACACCTTCTGGTCAGGACCAGCCATACATGCCTATCAACATGTCGTTAGCACCGCCAACAAACTCTTGAAACTTGCAAAGGTGTCGTTGCAATTCATCTTTCGGCCCTCCATCCACCCGGAACACTCACTGGCAGATTCTCGGTATTGAAGTGATCTGTACAACTCAATATGCCAAGGGTATATACATTGTTTCCCCCTTCTCCCACTTGGGTGCTGACAACAATCACAGCTCTGGGTCCCATCGATCCTGCTATCGACTTGGAGTCCCTCGGTTCACTTCATCTCGGTACTTTTGACAAGACTGACTTTTCCATGTTCATACCCGAGGTGGCTGCTATCTTGCAAGCTCGCCCTTTGATCAACTCTGTAGTGTTATTTGGCATCGAGGTAGTTCCCCGTTCGTACGCCTCTCACACCTTGACCGTAATCTATCGCGTAGGCACATATATGCATCTTGCAATCAGCACTCTCGGTCCTCAAACCCCCCTCTCCATTTAATCCGTACGTTCCGTACATCATAGCGGACGGGATCTCTTCTTGCAACCAATTTGAAGTGCCCATCGTGCTTGATCGTTTGCGTCAAGAGGGCGCAGTAGTCACTACCAGCGAGAGCTTGGCCTTCCAGCTCGTTGGAAGCGCGAGCCATGTAAAGTTCAAGGAATTTAGCCAGTTTGTGAAGGAGCAGAAAGCATCAACTACCAAGGTTGGAGAAGCGCTGCTTGCGGGAAACTCGAGGCTGTAGAGATTCGATGGGTTTGGTGTTGGTCTGGCATCGACATGTATCACTGCGAGGGGCAATAAAACGAAAATGACGATTTTTCCATCGCACTCATCTATGAATTCGAACAACTGACCAACGGGTTGACCTCGCTGAAAACAAGTGCGGATCTGAAGGCGGCAGGACTCCGTCCTTCTGGGGGCGGCGCCGCATGGTCGCGACTAGAGCCTATGTACCCGATTGTTGGAGAGGCCACGAACGGCCAGCTCGAGAGGTTTTGCGTGATTGACCAAACACAAACAAGTGTCATTCAGTGCGACGCAATCGCCACTCCTCCGAGTTGCTGACATAGATCCTGCAACTCATCCTGTCACGATCAGTTATCACGACCTTTACATAAACCCCGTTTCAATTATATACTACACACCTTTCGTTGAACCTGTTCATCAGCCGCAAGCGTGTCCAACCAAAACATCCCCGTCTGCAGATCTGGGGGAGGGATTGACGGATCGTCGGAAATGCGCAAGATGCGACGCGCAAGCTCGTTCCTCTGTTCTGTTCTCGTGCGTAATCTGGTAAGGAAGGGTAGAATTCTGGTTTGGGTTTTCAACTTTTGTGGTGGGTGATGTGGGTAAGATTCGTACTTTTCGATACTGGGTTGGGATAGTATCCAGTCGATTATGGCTGCGGTGTGTTGGTACTGATGATGCGTCTGTGGTCGATCAAACGATCGTAGAAGGATGCTCACTGGCTTGAGATTGAGGGAACCCGTGGATCGGAAATGCGGGGTATCGATATCCATTGCTGTAGGAAGCTAAACTTCCACTTGTTTTCTCACGCTCTTTGTGCTGTTAGATGATACAGTCTACACCATTCAATTCTCTTTATAGGTACATGGTAGAGCACACCACGAATTGTAAAATTACTATAACATAAAATCGTCAATCGTACCCGTCCAAAACTGAAAATAGAAGTAAAAAAGAAAGAGGAAAGAGAGAAACGAAGCGTGTTTTTGATTTTGAAATTGTTAACAAGTACAGTAAGACGGTGCATGTGCACGGGGCGTCGAATGGCTAGACATGCAAAGCGTGTATGTGCATGCCATCCTTGTGAGTGCGAGATAGCATCGTTGCCAGAGCAAGCGCGATGGCAGGGTGTGATGCCGTGATTAATGATGGGGACGATGTCTGGCGTGCAGAATGACTTTTGCTCTCCCTTGTATCTGGACCTCCTCTCCTCGCGTCGTGCTATCCCCTCATGAAGCAACACCTCGGGTGGTCAGTATCCGTATCCGCCCCCGCCTCGGCCTCCAACTGCGACGGATTTGGAACCGCCCATGTTCACGCTCATGGCGAGCGGTTGGCCGGTGGCACCGTTGGATGAGCCGAGGCCAACTACGCCTGCACCACCTACCAAAGCGGAGAGACGAGAGATCTCGTCTCGAGAAGCGACGAGTGCAGAAGTGAGGCGTTCATTTTCGGTGCTGAGGTACTCCACTTTTGCTTGGAGCTGGGCAAGCCATGCTTTTTTGCGTTGACGACACTTGAGGGCAGCTGGAAGGAGATGTCAGTTGGGGAGTATATGATAGAAAGAAGAATGAGTACCTTGTCTGTTGCGCTCCAAGAAATTTCTGCGCTTTTCTTCTTCAGTCTCTGGCTTTTTGTTGGCTCGTCTACCACTGCGATTCGGGGGTTGGTCACCATCTAGGTCGTCTTCATCGTGATCATCCATTTCATCGTCATCTTCCATTTCTTCAGTGCTAGATCTGCGACCAGCACGAGCGCCAGAGTTGGCACGTGTGCGTTTGCCTAGATTTTTGAGGCTGCCATTTTGTGGTTGCTCAATGGGTTCGAACGATTTGCGTTTGGAGGTACGTTTACCGTTTGGAGGTGATGGATCTGAGTCGGATGGAGGAGGAACGGCACCGTTTGCACGAGCCTGAGCCTCCTCGCGTTTTGTGAGCTCCTGATGAGCTTGTGAGAGGAGGAAGAGGCCGTTTGCAGCAGTTGTGGCAGCATTGGAAGCCGAAGTGATGTAATTGTCGTTATCCTGAGAGTAGGTAGGGTTTGAGGGGTTTGAGTTGGCGATAGCACCTGTGAGAACGTTGAGAGTATTTGGGGTGATGGTGACGTTTGTGTTGGCGGAATTGTTTGGAGGGTTGTTGATCATTGCTAAAAAGGCTGTAGTGCCAGGTGATGGTGGGAAAGCGACAGGGCCACCGACAAGAGGGGTGAGCCCAGTTCCTGGGGTGAGCCCAGTGCGTGGGGTGAGGCCTGTCCGAGGGGTAAGGCCAGTTCTGAAGGAGGAAGGATCGAACTGGATATGATTAGTAGGAGGTGGTTTATCTGGAGCGGGGCCTGCGAGCATTGCAGGAGAGAGTGGACCAGCACGGAGAGAACCAAGTGACTGGCTGTAGTTGTTCCAATAGCCTGGCTCAGCTGGGGAGGATATTGAAGCGAGCGGAGGGAGGACTGGACGAGAAGGAGAAGAGTTGTCTTTAGGAGGGTCGTCGCCTGGTGGAGACGAATTGCGGACATTTGAAGAGGGAGTTGCAGAAAACGACTGTTCGAATGGATTGGGTTCGAGGTCAAAGTCGGAGCGAGTCTGTCGAATGGGAGGCCCAGGAGAACTAGACGAGCCAGAATCCGATGTCATGTCGATGACGACGTCAGTGCGGGAAACATGACGATGGTTGACGTAGCCTTTGTTATATTGTTGCTGTTTGTTTGTATCTGTTGTAGCCATGCAACAGGTGCATTGCCCAATTAGTAATACTTTTTGATGACAATATTGTCCAGATAGATGTGACAGATTTTTCCAACAGTGGTTGCAACATGGTTGTTGCATGCCACTGATGAATTTCTGGGACATTTTTTGAGGTCTTTACACTCCCCCACCTATTTCTGTCAGATTCCAGTTGGAATCTGGAATCCAATTAGAATTTCTGGAATTCTGGGACATTCCATTTGCATATATTTTTCTGTATACTATGTAATTTCAATCAGATGTTAAGTACCAGGCTAGGCAGAGAGTCCGATCAGGTTTCTGATGGGATTTATGGAAAGGACTTGGCTTCAACTTGTAATAAGTTGCGCCCTTTGTATCACTTCATATCCTAACTTCAGAACAGAGACAGGAACTAGAACAGATTTCTGATGAGGAAGTCTGAGAGAGGAAAGGGGTTCCGAGGGGAAAGTCCAAAGACTTGAAGCTTAAGGTGTGTGAGAGCTAGGTGTGACTTGGTCAATATTTGAACTGGAGAATACAAGTGATAGTAGCTAAGTTTTATATTAGGTAGGTAATGAGGCAGTGTTTCTGAGAAAGTCCGATGTGGGTAATGGGTGCACAGGCCGTAGTAATGTAACTAAGCTACCTATATTAATGAGTGGAGTGGAACATGATGTAATAAGTGTATCAATCAAAGGTAATATAAACATACAGCCAAACGGAGTTGCGGTTGGGTTTCTGATCAGAAACCTGTCGGAAGTTATGGATGTAACAGTATTTCCCCCTTAGGGCTGAGCCCATGAGGCACGTGACTGTTGAAAAACTAAAATAGAAATAAATGGATCAACAAATTTTTTCTTCATCTTTACCACCACTACCAATACCATGCCCGCTGAACACGTCTGATCTGCATTCCCAACCCTTGAGGAACTCAAGGAGCAAATGAGGTTGAAGCAAGAGAAGTTGGTGCAGGAGGCTGAGGAGAAGTGCCTCGCTGAAGAGGCAAGAAAATGCGCTAAGGAGGCTGCCAAGAAGGCTGCTGAGGAAGTGAAGGCCAAGGCCAAGGGGGCAAAGCAGAAAGCTGTGGAGGTTAATGAGAGCGAGGCTGGGCCCTCGAAAAACCCAAGACCAAGGGAAAGGGGTGAGTGGAGGAAACCCCTGCAGATACCGCAGGGGAACTTGCTGATTCTGCCTGCCAATGGTGAGTTCGTTTCTTCTTACTCTACTCAACCCACTGAACCTTGCTAGGTGTGTCTCCAATGGTGTCGACTGTGTACACAGAACAACCTGCAGTAAGTCGTGCCTTGCCTGTGTTGCAGGCAAAGCAGAAGTGCAAGGGCGCTGCCTTTATGAGGGTCAAGAAACCCGCAGCATCTGAGCCCATGGTGGCCACATTGGGGGAGATTGTGAAGGTTTTGGTGGGGATCCAGTGTGACCTCCGCCATCTTGCATCCACGGTTGGCGAGCGATGGGCTGAGGCAGATGATGATGAGTTCGACCCTGAATACAGTGATGAAGAAGAGGAGGCTGTGGGGGAGCTGCCTGAATTGGGCAGGGAGATGGCTGAATACCAGGAGTTCCTCATCAGGAGGAGGTGGGAGATTGAGAACATGGGGGAGGATGATGAGAGTGAGAGTGAGGGTGGGAGCAGGAGTGGGAGCAGGAAGGGGAGTGAGAAGGGGGAGTCCGTAGCGGGTGAGCATGCGAAATCCATCGGGGGTAGTAAGGAGGGTGCTGGCCCATTGGGTTCTGCAGGTGTCACACCATAAATAGATTTTGTTTTTGTTTTGCTTTATAAAATTCTTTTGTCCCATGTCAATAAGTGTGACTAAGTGTAATTGGTCAAGGACCAGGTTTGCTCGGGTATTGTGCATGAAAGTCCATCAGAATCTCCTGTGCATGTTCAAGTTCAGTAGCTGGTAACCACAAATTCTCATCTGTACTCTCATACCCTGCCCAGCAGACAAAATACAATAATTTGCATTTTCTCCAATTGTCAATCTTGAAGTCCAGGATGGGCTGCTATCTCGTACTCATCTTCACCAGAGATTTTGATTGGAGGTGGCGGGGGTTGAATCCGATTCAGGATTTGATTCAGGTTGCCGGTTCCAGCTGAGAGACATGGAATACCAGGTGAATTGCACAGAGATGATTGGGAAGCCGAATTGTAACTGAGTGCATATCAAGCCATGCAATAATGTCAAAAGGTCCTAGATTCTTTTCTGATAGTTTCTTGGATGGACATGTAGTGCAGATGTTTTCTGCCTTGACAAAGACTTGCTCTCTGATCTTGAAGTCAGGAGCAGGAATCCATCGACGATCCGTGGGGCCTTGGTAATGTTTCTGTGCTGCAGTTAACTGTGTGCAGAGTTCAGTGTGTAGTTCATTGAGGTCAACAACAAACCCTCAGATGCATTGTGATGCAAGTTCATGCTCAGAATAGACAGTGATGTTTGGGTGGTAGCCTTTGTTCATAAAGAACGGAGATGTTTCCGTTGATGCGCTTGGAGCATTGTTGTAAGTGAATTCTCCGAGGGGAAGGAGTGGGGACCAGTTATCCTGCTGATAGTTGCAGAAAATTTGGAGATACTGTTTGAGTGTCTGGTTAAATCGTTCAGTTTGCCTGTCACCTTCTGGATGATAACCTGAAGTGAAGTGAATCTTCATGTCTAGTGTGGTTCCCAGTGATTGGAAGAAGTGGGAAACAAACTCAGAGCCCCAATTGCAAGTGACATGGGACAGAACTCTGTGCTTGGAGAATACATGGATGACAAATAGTCTTGCAAGTTCTGGAGCAGTAATTTTGCCCACTGTAGGGATGAATATACCTTGCTTAGATAGTTGATCCACAATGACTAGGAGAGTGGTGTGGCCATTGGACTCTGGTATGTGCTCAATGAAATCCATCAAGATGGAATTCCACAGCCTTTCCAGGACAGGAAGTTGTTTCAAGAGTCCATAGGGTCTGTGACAGGGTACTTTAGAACACTTACATGTGGTGCATGAACTGCAGAAGTGTTGCACAAAGGTTCATAGGTTGGGCCACACATATTCTCCATCACAAAAATCACTTTGTGCCCTAGGAAGCCCTGAGACACTCTAGGGTGTCCTGGGCCACCACAGGGCACACAGGGCACCAGGGCACACAGGCACAAGTCAAGCGATTTTTCCCGAGAATAACTTTTACAGGTTACCACAGGGTGCCCTGGGGTGTCTCTTACAGCTGCCTGTAGATGTTCTAGAGTGCTCCAGAATGTACTAGGGAGAACTTATGAGCTCTGAGTTTGCTTCAGCAAAAAGAAAAACTGATAAAAAACAAATATATTCATGTATCGTATAAATCTAGTTTAAAAAGTGGTGTTGTCCAAGTCTCCCCTCTTTGCCTGTTATATTGTCTCCCCCTCATGCGTCTCTGTCTTCATCCCTGTCATTGTCTTGTGGTGGTTGTCCTCGTCGTTGGTCTTCGTCCCCTGTCCTGTTGTCATTGTTGCCATTGTTGTCTGTCCCCTTGTTATCAGTGTCGGTGTCATCCTGTCCTGTTGATTTTGTCATCATGGTTCTCCTTCTGTTTCGTCATCATGGTTCCCCTTCTGTTTCGTCATTGCACCCTCCCTGTCTTCGCCATGCCAATTGCTCATTTCCACCCCATGAGCAGGTGCTCATAGCTAGGCAGTGGCACGGGTAACCCACGGGTAGTTTTGGGCTTACCCGTACCCGTACCTGCAACCCATGGGTTGTGAGCGACAGGTCAGACAGGTGTGGGTAGACCCGCCATCTCCCGTCATGTCGATCACCAACAAGTCCTGCATCTGAGGAGACCTGCAATTGCGGGCTCCCTTGAGTACAGGACCTGATTATGATGATGACTCGGCCTCGTTGTTGTCAGGGTAGGGATACACCCTGCGAGCAGCTGCTCATGGCAATGTCATCAAGGCAGTGTCATCGAGGCCCCACGCCGGATGATGTGGTGTCGTAGCAAGCAAGGTGGGCCAGGGAGCGACAGTGGCACCCCCTGCACCCAGTGACACAGAAGAAGTACCACCCCATGAGCAAGTTGCTCGTGGGCGTGGGCATCAGCTCATATGGGGATGGGAAGGGATCCACCACCCCACGAGCAGTTGCTCACGGCGGTGGGTGTCGCCAGGTGATGGTGGTAGGATGTAGTTTACATCCTAAAAAACGAAGGCAATTATTGTTAGTGAATAAAACAAGAAAAAATGAAGAAAAAAAGACATACCTGGGGCCCAAACGATGATACGTGCCATGCACTCATCCCCCTAGTTCTCCCTCCTCTTTGTTGTCTCCTCTCTTCCCTGCACCCTCCTCACACCCCGTATCCACTGGCATTGTGTCGTTTGGGGCAGGCAGGATATCCACCACCCCATGAGCAGTTGCTCGCGGCAGCAGGTATCAGTATGAACATAGTTTAGATCTTGAATAAAAAATCTAATCGTTAGCAGATAAAACAAAATAGAAAAGAAGAAAAAACATACCTGGGACCCAAACGACGTCCACGTCATTTGGGCCCCGTTCCCCTCGTTCTCTCTCCCTGATGCCCTCTCCTCCCCTCTCTTCCACCCTCCCTGCACCCCATATCCACCCTGAGAGCAGTGGCTCATGGCAGTGGTGGGGGTTGGTTGTTGTAATGTGGTGGCTGTGTTGGTGACGAAGACGTGTCAACACATGTCAACGCGTTTTCATTTATCCAGGAGTGGCCGTTGGAGTAGTGATGGTGGTGACAGAGTTGTGGTGGTGGTAGAGGTGTGAGGGAGGTGTTGTCATTGATGGTGGTCACTGCAAAGGATTAGTAGGGGTTTGAAAGAATAACAAAAATGGAAATGAAAGTAAAAGTTTGATGCAAGAAATAGTATGGCCGTATACTTGACAGCATTCGATGGTGTAATCCCATACCGTACACCGTACCATCAAGCATGCTTCCAGAGACCCGTCGGTACAGTTATGGTGACCATAATATGGGTGCCATCTAGCTGTATAGTATGGTGACAGTGGACAGCCCTACCACAAGTTTACAACCTACAACAAAGATATGGAAATAGTT
>QFEU01005806.1:0-13240 GCA_003316345.1 Tricholoma terreum | reverse complement strand
TTGCCGTTCCACCAACCATCCACCCCGCAAGCAGTTGCTCATGGGGCTGGAGGTGGGTGTGTCGTTGTCTCCCCCTTGTCGGCGTGGCCTGGGTGCCGCCCCTCGTCCCCCGTCTACCCCCTCTCATCGTCTCCGTTCCGCCTTCCTCTCGTCGACCCTCCCCTTCGTCGTTCCACCCACCAACCACCCCATGAGCAGTTGCTCATGAGGCTGGGGTGGGTGGTGTGCTGGCGTGACATGGCAGCGTGGGCATGGCGTGACGTGGCAGCGTGGGCATGGGCATGGGTGTCCGTTCCTTGTTGCAAATGGATTACAACCCTGCGCTGTGTCGTTCTGTGTGGCGCCTTTCGTTACTAGTAGTAAAAAACCTGAGAAACAAGTTAGTTAGTTTATAAAAAAGGAAAAAAAAATAAACTTAGAGTGGGCCCAAACGACGCGATCGCATCATTTGGGCCCGCGTTGCATCTATTCGGCTCGTTTGCAGGTGTGGGTGGTCGTGATATGGGGCTGTGAGAGGGTGTGGGAAGCGTGGGAGGTGTGGGGATGGTGGTGGTGAGGGAAGGAGAGGGGGGGGAGGTGGCAGCGGTTCGTCGTTAGTGGTGGTGGTGGTGGGAGGCAATGAGCTGGCAGTGATGGGTGACGCGGCCACATGTTTGTAATCACATGATGCGCCAACCCTATGTCATGCACATATACTGATCACCAGCAGTGACTCTGTAGTCTAACGGTTATATTGTGCATGCTTATTATGCGTCTCACGTGAGCTTGAGGGTTCAATTCTTGCTCCACCCATTTAATTTTTCTATTATTAAAGTAAGGCCAGTCCCAGCTCGGACTGTCCTAGGATTGTCCAGGTACTGGTCCGAGATTAGTCCAAGTAATTGTTCGGACTTTACTAGGACGAGCTCGGACTGGGAATCTCAATTTGGCAGAAATCTCAGCCAGAAAAAGTCCGAGCAAAGTCCAAGCAAAGTCCAAGTGTCCGAGCGGACTCCACTCGGATTAGGGGGGGAAGAGTAAAGACCTCAGCTGAGTGAGTAAAAATTTGGGGATATAATCGGCACATGACGCCATCACAGCATTCGATCACAAGCCCATGCTCATAGGCATGGACAAACTCGTCATTTAGGAGCAGCTTCCATTGCTCGTGTGTCAGCTTGTGGAAGCAGTGGGCCATGAAATTGTGATTTATTTATTTTTGCCAAAAAACTGGCCAGAAAAGTCTTTGAATGCGCTGGGAAGCTACAAGGACAGGATTGTAAAAAGATCATGTTAGAACAAGAGAGTCAAATACCCATTGAAAATAAGCGATATGCTCACAGAGACCATTTGAGGGCTTGCAGCGCCGGTATTTGGACTCATTGCCAAAGAAGAGGTACAGTGGCCAGAGCTTTGTGTTTCCAAAGCTGGAGAAATGCGTCTCATCTGACCAAAACATCAATGCAACAATGGCGCAGGGCAGATCGCAGCCAGGTTCATGAGGAGAAGCTTGTAAGTTTTGGTGAGCTTCCATAAAGCTAGGGGATGTGTATAACTCGCCGTGAAGGCGAATGCCTTCCTTCAAGTGGGGGGGATGCCATATCAGTTCATATGGTTCAAAATGAAATAGTGGGAAATCATTCTGTTTGGATAGTTTGTTTCGAATTACTGATATCAAGGAACGATGATAAAAATCCATAACGACGAAGTCATGGGCCCCTGGATGTTCGAGATAGCGATGGAATAGAACCTGTATACTGATGGTTGACTTAAACCACACAGCGTCTTCATCTATCCACTAGTCACCATCCCAGTCATTCAGACCCAGTTGGCGATTGATACTGGCCCAATTCGTAGATGAGGCATCTGTGGGAGAGAATGCTGGACTTCTAATTATATCCAAAAGAGCTTTGAAGCTCTTCTGCGATTTCTGAGCACTTTGACTCCAATACCACTCCCCTAAAAGGAACGAGTTCCGATTTGGATACAGATGATAGTTATGGTGGTCTTCTGAATCTGCATCGCTTGTGGGGTCGATCGTCGTTTTTATGATGCCATTGGAGAGTAGAGACAAGTCAATGTGGGCTTCAGGATCACGAGAAGGATACAACGCCGAGTAAAAACACCGTATACTCCAAAAGCATTCGGTGGTGTGTTTCTGACTTCTGCATGGTGTGGGTCCGATGGAAGCTCCTCTGCTGACCCTCCCCTGAGATCACTGCGCCTTGCAACTGCAATTGGCTCATAAGTTGGTGATGGAATTGAGGGCGGAGAGAGAACTGGGACAAGGGGCTGAGGAAGGACATCGTGCAGCCTTTTGTCGTGTAGCTGAAGGCCTTCCAGGCAAGATGGGAGAATTCTGCAGCGCTTGTTGGGCCTCTCTTCCGGAATTGAAGGGGGCAGGGTGGCTTGAGGTGCTTCTGACTCGTCAATGCTTGTCTTTGAACATGAACCTTGTCAGCGAGATTCTGAACCTCATTTGAGACATCAAATGGCTTACCACCGTGTCTTCCAGGTCAGGTATGCTAGACTCAGTACCATGATTTGATTCACTTGCGCATGGCTTCAAGGCAGCAACCCCTCTTGCTTTCTTGGCTACTAGGATGTCTTGAGCTCTGTGCAACACCGTCGAAAGTTCACGTTTAGTAATGAGGCAAACATTTTGATGATTTTTGAATGCACCGGGTTGAGAAAAAACCCGTCCACAAGAGCATTCTTGAGAAAAGGCCCCCATGGTGGTAGGCAATAATATGCTTAGGGCTGAGTAGAAGGAAGAAGGTAAAGGAGTGGCCAATGGAACTGAATATTTGAATAAGCCTCTGGCAATTGACAAACTGGTAGACGGCCTGTATAGATTTGCAAGAAAATGTTATAATGAATGCGTAAGTCCGATAATTCCTGACCAAGAAGCAGGGATCAAAATCCAGATCTCTGAGATCCTATCCAAAACTGTGTTATGAGGAAGTCCGACCAGAGAGCGGGGATTCAATCTTGATAAGTTGGGCTACAAGAACTTTGAATGGTCAGTAACTCCGGCAGTGAAAAACAAGAAACAAGAACGCACCACTACTGATCATGCCTCATGACACGTTGATGATACTCGGCCAGGAAAACTAAACAAAACACCTAAATGTGTTCGTTCAGTACTACACAAGCTGGAGGAAGGGTGCAAGGTGTTTGAATGTCTATCACGGACGCCTATACTGGTACGTGATGGCCGCGTGAAGAGTGCGATGGAGGTTACGATAGTCCGACGATGGTCGCGGACACCCGATATGTGCGTGCGATGATCGAACGTCGAACACACGATATAACGGGGGTCGGAAACAATATAATTGACTTGACGATAGATGACGATGATGGCGAAGGTGTTTGAGGGATGGATACGACGATATGCGATACGATAACGAGTCACGAATTGGCACGACGAAGTTCGCGACCGTTTTGCAGAACTTCGGGCTAGTCGAGAGTTCATCTTCGAGTTAGACTCTTAGATTTAGAGGCGATAGGAGCTGAGACGAGTTCTTGTTGCTACTAGGTGAATACTACAGGATTTTTATATGTTTTAGAACGAAGGATACCAAAAGGGAATAAAGTCATGAGACCATAGATGTGTATCAAAATGGATCAGAACAATAAAGAACCGCAACCAAGGATAAAACATAAGGAAAAATGAACTAAGACGAAACGGAAATGTCTTATTGTCATAATTTCGGAGCGACAAACAGAGCGCATCGTGACTTCTCAAGACACCATCGTCCCTGCATGAATGCGTCCAAAACGGCGGCCGCGAGTGGGATAGCGTATCACGAGAGGAAAGGATAACCGTCGGAAGGACGGTCCGAAGGGCTAGGAACATACGCGAATGCACTCGAAGTCGTACGATAAGTCGCGATGTAGGTCGAGGTCGTCCGAGGTTGGTCGGGGCATGATCGGGCACGCGAAGGCGTGATCGGACGTTGTTCGGGTGACGCGTAATGGTCGGGAGAGGTGCTGTCAAGTGTCCGATATGTACTGATTCGGAGCTTAGGCTAGCAGGTGACCCTATCAACGTGCGCTAACTACAATGCATTCGGGCGCGATCCTCATGGACTGATTGCACACCTAGCTGGGTGGTTCTTTGGCCCGAATTGAATCCCGCCCTTCCCTCGTCAACTCTTTGTTGGACGTCCTGAACCTCCCCATTATGGACCACCAGCTGCATACCAGCTCAACTCCCTACCGCCAAGCTTCCTCCCAAACCCACCTCCTGAATACTTCGGGCATCCAACCTCACCATTCATTGATCCACCTCCGTATCTTGATTTGGAATGGTTTGACGCCATAACGTGCTCTAGCCGTTTTACCCATTTGGAGGCTGGTAAGTTGTTGGACCCTATAAAATGGGCGTACAGAGGCTGAGAGCGACAAGGCTGAGGAGACTGAAATAGAGGATGAAGAAGTGTCAGGCGATGAAGAGCCTCAAATGCAAAAATCCACCGCTGTGGAAAAGGGCAAAGTAAAGGATGCTAAGGTAGAGCCAAAGGGCAGTGAGGGTGGGGCCCGGGGGGGGGGTTGGGCTGGGGGCTGGGGGCTTGGCTTCGAATATTGAGAAACGCAAAGAAGCAAGCAAATCCAGCATGGTGTTGGTGCACACCTAAGTTCTCATTCATATTTCAATTATTGCAATGCCATATATTATGATGTGAATAGACTGGGAGATGTTTGAAGCAATCAGCTGTGAGTGCATGGAATACAGATAATGGTTTCTCACAAAGGGCATCCATGGAGGAGGAAGCACAACTTAAGGATCGCGCTGATCGATTGGCATGTCTCTATCATGACTTCAGCCCATGAACATCTCATTGGATAGGGTATAGTAATGAGACATTATGGGCAACTGCTAGCGAGTGCCGTGAAGCCATGGAAGGCGCAGGATGTGTGCTTTGAAGAAGGGAAAGGCTGCACATGAATCATGGAAAAGCAAATGTAGGAAGCAATTTGCAAAGGCGAAGTTGGGAGCGCAGTGGGTTGGGAGGAAGATCGGGAATCAGAGCATGAAATAAAATGAAAACAGAGATGACTCGAATGAAATCACATTCAAGTTTGTGGTGGTGGAAGCTGATAGCATCCAGCTCCTGGGCGATGCTGCATAGCAGGCAGCCCGTTGATAGGGTCACCTGCTAGCCTAAGCTCCGAATTGGTACACATCGGACACTCGACAGCACCTCTCCCGACCATTACGCGTCACCTGAACAACGCCCGATCACGCTTTCGCATCCCCGATCATGCCCCGACCAACCTCGGACGACCTCGACCTACATCGCGACTTATCGTACGACTTCGAGTGCATTCGCGTATGTTCCTAGCCCTTCGGACCGTCCTTCTGACGGTTATCCTTTCCCCTCGTGATACGCTATCATGCTCGCGGCCGCCGTTTTGGACGCATTCGCGCAGGGACGACGGCGTCTTCAGAGGTCACGATGCGCTCCGTTTGACGCTCTGAAATTATGACAATAAGACATTTCCGTTTCGTCTTAGTTCATTTTTCCTTATGTTTTATCCTTGGTTGCGGTTCTTTATTGTTCTGATCCATTTTGATACACATCTATGGTCTCATGACTTTATTCCCTTTTGGTATCCTTCGTTCTAAAACATATAAAAATCCTGTAGTATTCACCTAGTAGCAACAAGAACCTCGTCTCGACTCCTATCGTCTCTAGATCTGAGAGCCCAACTCGAAGATGATCTCTCGACTAGCCCGAAGTTCTGCGAAACGATCGCGAACTTCGTCGAGCATTCTCGTAACTCTTTATCGTATCGCATATCGTCGCATTCATCCCTCTAACACCCTCGTCGTTATCGTCATCTATCGTCGAGTCAATTATATCATTACCGATCCCTGTTATATCGCGCGTTCAACGTTCGATCATCGCGCGCGCATATCGGGTGTTCGCGACCATCGTCGGACTATCGTAAACCCCATCGCACTCTTCACGCGGCCATCATGTACTATTATAGGCGTCTGTGATAGACATTCAAACACCTTGCACCCTTCCTCCAGCTTGTGTAGTACTGAACGATCACATCTAGGTGTTTTGTTTAGGTTTCCTGGCCGAGTATCATCACCGTGTACTTGGGTGGGTATATCTCCCTTCCGCAATCCAAGCCTGGCAAAGGGTATTAGTAAACACAGCTCCAAGAAGTGTCCTAGTGCAATCACAGACGCACTGAGGCTTATGGAGTTGAGTGACCTACTAGTGGCAACAACTGCAAAAGGTGAAGTACTGCTCACATTTACTTATGGAGAGAATTCTCTCATGCGGCATTTGTCCAAGTCAGCACAGTCTTTGTCAAAGCAAAGTTGCATTTCTGGAGAGGAAGTGCAAGTGGAAGAGTAGAATATTGGATTGATTCTGGGCTACGGACGGCGCAGACTCGGAACTGAAAAGAATACATATAACAAATACAAGTCATAAATAGTATCATCAACCGAATAGAAGGAAAGATCAATGGGGCAAAAAGGATGATGAGTATTACAGATGCAATGAGGACGGTCATTATGGGGTCGCTATGTAGCGAGCAGGACAGTTGGCACCGCCGGGGCCCTTAGTTTGTTGCTCGTCAAAGTTGAAAACCAAGACCTTGGCGCTTAAGGCAAGTAAGAGACCCCAAACCAACGCCCAGCCCCAGTAACGCCTAGTAGCCATCACTGGTGGCTTGAATCTGAAGCCGATCAAGCCACGCAGGGTCCAGCTCGGATTGTTCCATCGTAATCTTGCCAGTGCATTGCATGCACGTAGCAGTTTTAAAGCATGCACTTCGATGTTTGGGTTCAGAACCGCTTCCGGATGGCTGGTAGGAAGGACCCGATAAAGTTTGAAATTTAGAGAGCTTGCGATATTCTGTTGTATTCAAAAATTGATAATCAATGACAGGATCGCGCTGATGAACAGGGATAATATACCACCAGAAACCAAACCCCTCCAAGCTTTCTGCTTCTTTCGAGTGGTGTCAGGCCCTTCATTCTGCCAAGAATGTAACTTGGCATCTTCTTTATGTTTACGGATCTGCTGGAGCAAAGATGCCTCAAGGGCAGCCCTCCTCAGCCGCTGATCAATCTGCCTTTCTTCGACTTGTTGAAGGTAAAGAACAGCGAGCTCAGCCGTGGCGCCAGCATTGGGGCGCCCAAGGTTTGTATGGAAGTCGGAATGGCAAGACTGGGACTTTGGGAGAGGCTCTTCTATCGCAAAGCCACCAGGTCGTTTGGCCTGTGAATCAAAACATTAGCAGTTGCCTCGGAATATATATTTGAAAGCCTTAGCACCATAGTGGAAAGCTCCCATTGCTGCAATAAATCAAAATGATAGTCCAATATCTCTTCTTCTCCAGCATAAATATTTTCCCTCAGCTTCAGGTACTCACTAAGTTCCTTCCAGAAGTGCACCTCTCGGGGGGCAGAAGGATCTAAGGACAACAAATACTATATGATAATGCCAACAGTTCATAGATTCTTTGAGAATAAGAGACTGAACATACCAAAGGGAGGTCGATCTGGTGACCTGTACAAGGAACATGGATGGGCCATGCAAGCCCAGAAGGTAGCCGCCAATCATAGGTTCCCTCAATTTCCTTGCGGAATCTAAAGTCCTGCACTGGTGAGTGTTTCTCAATCGTGGGCATCTGCACAGATCCAGAGGTAGTGGATTCACTCATGTTAGGCCTTGGTGACTTGGAGGGCAATTGTACAGTCTCATGATGAGTGTCACTGTCCAGGGAGTCACGGTCACAGCTGAGTTTGCCCAGGTCCAGGATAAAGTCCTCGGACTTTCCTCAGCCGGGCACAAAATGTATTAGATTAGACCAAAGTAACGATGGTGTGAGGTAGGGTGCCCATCTATCTCACAAGTGTAATTCCAGGATCCCTTTATGCGTCCAACTCAAAATCTGAATTTCTGGGTGGCAGGAACTTGAACTTGAAAACCACCCAGCTGTTGATAGAAAAAAACAATGTTTTATCCAAGTACATCATGATATTTTATGTTAAATATCATCATTGTATCACAATCACTGGCACATGTTCCCCCACTATTTCCTTCGACAACTGCCAAAACTTGCAATGATGGACTGGTCATAGCTTCAAAACAGTCTACTGCATAAGTACAGAACCTCTCAGTATCTTGGATTTAAGATTGTGCTCGATCTCTCTCACTAGGAATTCACATCATCGTTAAGTCTCTATCTCCAATGCTCAACCTATTTTCACTAGGGGTCAAATTGAGGTCCAACCACTCCAGCCACATGCCTCTTTGACTATTGGATATATCCGATCTCAAACTTGGGTGGGGACCGAGTGCATGGTCCATAACTGCAGTTTTATTTGTTGCTACTACGGTACTACCACTAGGCTACACGATTTCTGGAACTTGGATTTAGAGACAGGGAGGCTGTGCAGACCTGCAACAAGCCGTGGCACCATGACACCAGGATCTTTGCTTGACATAATATATGATTGGGCAATTTCTGTAGGCTGGCTAGGCAACGCAACCATACCCCTCTGTTAGTTCCACATTCTCGTATGACAAATCATATTGTCAATGAACATGCCAGTGACATGTGACACATTACATGAAATGGGAATGTGACCTTGGTAGGTGCTTAATATATTTACATGCGTTAGCCATTCAAAGTTTGCTTGATGAAGCCAGGTGATAGCACAGCATGAGTGGCAATGAACATGCCACACTGGTGATGCCTTGAATGTAACCTTGGTAAGTGCTTAATATTTACACGCACTGGCTACTTGTTTGATAAAGCCAGGTGATGGCACGGCATCATATGAGTATTGCAGACAGATAGATTCATCTATCATCCTCAGTGTGAATCAACGTCATAAACGTAATACCTAAGTTTCCCATCCCTGGCATCCAATTCATAACATGATCGTGGATGAGAACAAAGTTACCATGTCCTTATGCAGATGACCGACAACTTGATTGAGAGTCCACTTAGTCTTCCCAATGTAGGGCGTCCAAGGTTGCCTCAGCCGTGCATGGATATTGAACCAGGTTTTTACACGCTATTGAATTACCATCAGCAATTATCACTCCAGGAACCAGTATCACGTACTGTTTTAACTTTGGCCCACTCAGCTATTGCCTGCCTGGGATACAGTGGCTTCAAAGCCTTGTACACATCCATCAGCAGCTCCTTTCTTGCTTGCTTCTTCGCCGTTCCATGGAGTTTGCCTGTTAAACGATAGTCATCAACCTTACCAGTCAAGACTGCAAGCTGTTCCGATGACCATGAAGGTCCTGCTGCTGATTCAGCTGGCATGTTGAAACAGAAAGACAGGGAAAAAACAATAGTCAGACCGATCCCAGAAGTCTAGTATTATAGTAGTTGTAGGCATGATATTGCTGACCCTTGGCACTCCAAATGGTTATAAGAAGATGGAATATATAATATAAGTTTCTAGCCCAGCCAAGAATATACGTGTGAGGTCTGGTCTATATTGGTCACTTAAGATGCCTGGCGCTCGCTACAAAAAGTGTCGTCCACCAATGCGAAAGGTCACTTACATCGAAGTCAAGAGGAAACGGGGCGTTTTCTGGAAAGAGGTAGACATGCCCAGGAAGGCAGGCTCGTCAAATTACACCAGAACACCCTCAACAGCACCGAGGCAACATCCGCACTGCGGTGCCATCGACGATTACTCAGCATGGAATGACATTCCAATTGATTTACCTCGCCGGACAAAGGTTCGTTGCATTCATCTTGTGATATGGGATATATACAATAACCGGATTCAGACACAGAATGACTACATCAGGGAATGGCTGCCCCGAAGAAGACACTATCTAGATACTATTATAGGTATGGACGGCCGTGATGTAGAGATATGCACTTCGTGTGGACAGACAGAGGGTACCTGGAGATGCATCGTTTGTACCGGCCGGCCGGTTCTTTGTAGCAGATGTTGTCGCGAGGCGCATCAACGGGCTCCTTTCCATAGGGTTGAACAATGGACTGGAACGCATTGGTCACCATCATGGTTAATCAATGTGGGATGCGAGATGCAATTGGGTCATAGTGGGGAGAAATGCAGTAATGCAGGAATCTGGAACCGAGACATCCTGGCCGATGATGAAGACTGGATTGAAGATGATATTCCACCAGCTGGAAAGCTTGGCAATATCACCCATGATTCAGATGCATTGCACCCTGAGCCTGGCGGTCCTATCCATTCTCCAGAGGATTCTGGGCAGGTGGTCACCGTAGTGGACACGTCGGGCGTTCACCAACTGGTCATCCGGCCATGTAGGTGCTCAGACAACAAAGACAGCAATGACATATAACTACTGAAGATGGGCTTTTTTCCGGCAAGCTTTACCCAAGTCAGGACAGTGTTTATGCTTCAGGTCCTCAATGCATATCGTCTCGATAACCTCGTCTGTAATACAACTGCCTATCAATTCTACAAGCGGCTTCGTCAACTAACATCTCCCACCTTCCCACACACAGTGCCAGTAAGCTATTCTAAGCATTCTGGGTTTGTTCGGCTTCTTACATTACATCTGCAGAATAGGTACCATGAGCTTATGAGGGTTGGTCAGCAGTGGCAAAATCTGAAATACCGAAAATGGCATGGGTTTGGGCATACGAGCCGAGATCCCCAGCCGGGTGAGCTTGCACTATTTTGCGCAGCCTGTCCACAACCTGGTGTGAATCTGCCTGACAACTGGAAGACTGATCCTGATCAGTAAGTAAGCCGCCCCCTTCATGATTCTATCTACTCATTACATTGGCCTGTCATTCAGAATTGTCTTTACCAGAGGACTCGTTATGGATGGAAATTTCAAACTAGCTCATGTGAAGCAGAAAAATCCAGACAATGATGTTTGGCTGTCAGATGGCCATGGCATGATGACTGAGGATGGCCCATATAGGCAACATCTTAAAGAAGCAATCGAAATAAGAGAAGTACATTATTCAAACATTGAATAGTTCCATAGCTGACACATCTTCCAGAAACCAACATGCAGTATACATCGAGCAATAGCCGACAAAAGTATGGATCATGGCGGATGTGATATTACCGGAATGGGAGGAGTGGTATGTGCACGACATGGAGCATTCGCACCTTGCAGCCTTTGTAACTTCCAAAAGGGGGAAAGGTAAAGTTAGCAATGCGCGGCCTCAGGACCCAACTGACACGATCATTCTCAACATAGACAAATGAATATGGATTACGCCCTTTGTCAGGCGATTAAATCGACCAACATAGGTGAGATCAGGAGGGTACTGATGTACTACGATGTGAACTGCCAGTACATCAAGAATCTCTATCGACAAATGGAGCAAAATCCAAACCTCGATATTGATCCCAACATTGAGCTCACGGCCGGAATTGGCCTGCTTCATGTGACCGAGCATAAGGCCGAATGTGGTCCTCGCTTTTCGCCCACATTTATCAAAGGGGCCGGCCTTGTTGCTGGGGAGATAATCGAATCATTGTGGTCCGGCTTGAATGGTTGCTCCCACTCCACCAGAACCGCCACGGCTGCAAATTGGGCAGAAACATTGGACGATCATATGAATGACAATAACTGGACGAAACTTGTAAATATCGGTAAGTCTATATACATATTCAATCATCGCCCACAACAATGCTTAAGCAGTGGAAACGGTTTGCCGGCAATACAAGAAGGCTGTGACTGGATTACCCGATTATGAAGCCGACTTTGAGATGCTGTCTCAGGCAGCCGGGGATGTGAATGTGTAAAAGTGGTCAAAGCAAGTTTCTCTTTCTCGTGCCCATAGGAAGAGGAAAGACAAGATAGAGGAAATGGATGTTTTTATGGCAAAGGATCAAACATGTAATATGATATCCTATTCATATGCAGTTGGCGGCTGACTGTCATGGTAGTGCCAACTAGGACCCATGCCCACTTATCCCAAGTACAAGAAGAACAAGAGAGCAATCAAGTTGTAGGTGTTGCATCATGGTTAGCAAGTGGACTTCGGATAGAAGCACAGTAAGTGACTTTCATCAGTCTTGTACTAGTCTCATTTGCAGCCAAATACAGAATAAAACTAAGAGAGTTCATACGAAGACTAGGTGGGATGTGGAGCCAGGCTAACAGGCTTGAAGTTGCAAAACGCAGGGAACGACTCCAGGCTCGAATTGAGACCTTCAATCGGACTGGATTAACGCACCTTCGTCATGCTGAAGATATTGAAGAAATTCCAGATAATATTGCGGTCCTAGATGACGAAGCTTCCGACGACGAAGAAGACCCTTTTCTACTTTCAGCCATAGAGCTTTTCACAGGGGAACCCGAGTTATGCCCGTTATTCATGCCATCCACCCTTAGATATGAGAACTGTACCCGGCTGAACCTACAGAAGCTTGCTGACAAGGAGATTGCCCTACGGAAGGGCCAGGCCAATGATGCATTGGATGGACTTCGCAGTGGCATCGGAGAAAAATCATTCAGATACCGGCAACAGCTTCGTCATGCGAAGGGTAAGATACAGAGTACCCGGGCACGTTCAGCTATTCACACCGTTGGCCGGGAGCTTAATTATCATCGCCGAGTATATGGTTTTGCACGTCGGGCACTAATTGCATCAGGGGCTGAATCAGAAGAAGATAGTGAGCAGTACAAGCCGGTATTGCTCAGGGACCTGCAAACGAGTACGATTATTTTCAATCTCAATGCGCCGGGACAGAGAAATAATCGGCTGGTGTGGTTCTGGTCGGCTCTTGTCCTGGGAGAGGAAGCCGAAGAAGATTTGCTGACAGAATGTAAGTGTCATCCCCAGTAAAGGCCGGTCATCCGATAATCCTTTGCCAGTCAGCCGGGTTCACTGGTTGACATCCCAGGAACGATTGGAGCGTTGGAAGGAGGAGGTCGCGGTCACTGCGCATGAGATGGAGTGGACATCACGTTTCTTCTTGGCCAAAGCAACGCAATGGAAGTTGTTATGCGATGAATTGCTTGGTCGCGATTTCCGACCGAATTCTGGCCATATCTGTTATGCCGAGCGGCAGAGGAGGATGTGGTGCGAATTTGCGGTCAATGCTCAGGCAAAGTACCAGGCGGTGAATTCAGACTTTCACTACATACATGTACCAGCTTAATTCAATGCAATCACGTGAAATTCCCTTTATTGCGTACCATCATCTCTCCATGGAACGCCATGAGGACTCACAACAAGTATATCTTGATTATCGCTTTTCCCGATTGAACGCGGCCTTCCAAGCGTTTGTAAAAGA
>QFEU01005802.1:0-11710 GCA_003316345.1 Tricholoma terreum | reverse complement strand
TACAATCATTCACAATTCACCCACAGCCCATTCACAACCATTTACAACCCATTCACAATCATTCACAACCCACCCCAAATTCATTTACAATCCATTTACAATCATTTACAATTCACCCCCAGTGCATTCACAATCAAATTCATTTACAATCCATTTACAATCATTTACAACCCACCCCAAATCCATTTACAACCATTTACAATCATTCACAATTCACCCCCAGCCCATTCACAACCATTCACAACCCACCCGAAATCCATTTACAACCATTTACAATCATTCACAATTCCACCCCCCAGCCCATTCACAACCATTCACAACCCATTTACAATCATTCACAATTCACCCCCAGCCCATTTACAATCATTCACAATTCACCCCCAGTGCATTCACAATCATTTACAACCCATTTACAATCATTCACAACCCACCCCAGAATCATTTACAAACATTTACAATCTATCCAAATCCATTTCCAATGAATTACAATCCTCCTACAACCATTCACAATTCAAATACAATTGTAGTGGCAAGTCAATGACAATTGTCAATCAGTTGCTGGCTTGTGAATGATATCATTGTCAATGAAGGTCTCAGCAGTGTGCACATCGCTAAGCAGGCAAATGCCTTGGTATTGTGATAAAAGTAGCACCTACCACTCATTGTTCAGGCTTAGGACCACATTGGGCTTTGAGGAAGACATGTTCGTCGTTACAGGGATGATGCGGTAGTCATCTGAAGAGGATGAGGATCTCCGCCTGTTACTTTGTAAGCCATAGTGAGGGGCAGCGAGTGTGGCAGCAGTGGCTGTATGCACGTTGTTGGTGTTGACGGACACGGGAGGAGGTTGGCGTAGGGATGTGGTGTGAGCGGCGTGCACATCATTTGTACGGATGGGCATAAAGCAAGGCCTAGACGCAGTAGCGGAAACCTATCCCATAATCGGGGGATAGGAAACACTGGGGAAGAGGGAGGGAGAGGGAAGTCGAGGACTCACTACTAATCACGCAAAATAACAAGACAACGACATGTAATTAGGAATGAGAGATGATACAAAAGCAGAGTATAAGCGGAGCAAGATGGGGAAAAAGAAAGAATGGGGAATCACTATCTACATCGCAGTTAATAAGGTTATAAAATGAACCGTGAACAAATAGATGTCAATGGTGTTATGTAAGCCAGGCTTACAACAAGCTATTGTCTTGACTTGCACCTACATAAGCACAAGTCCTAGTATATATCTAGATTCTTTTTACTACCATCTTAGACACAACACAATACAAGTTATTCGTGTTCAGTGTCAAGTGACCCTTAAGTAAAGGAACCCCCCGACTCACAACACTTTTTTGAACACTGAACTCATATTGAGTTTAAGCTCGACTTTGCCCCATCAGCGAACATCACAACCACATCCAAAAATCTTCTCCCGTGACAGGAAGCTTCCCATCACAATCTGCAAAAGAACACACATCCACCGCACAGACCCTGAAACAACCCCTAGCAAGTTTTCAACCTCATCCCATCCATAGAAGACCAAGAGAATCTACAACCTTCGCCATGGGTAGGCAAAAAACCCGACAGAATACCATGGCCAATTCCCAGGTGAACCCTGCCCCTCTCGAAGTGAAAACGTGCGCTTCACGAAGCAGTATCTCGCCAAGGAGGTCTAACCAACCGCTCAAAGCGCATACAGTCGCTTCAAGACCAATCGCCTCAATGGCACTCGGTCTTCACAGCTGACACGCACCCAACAACGATGCTGACAGCAACGATAGATCAGATGGATCTGCATTGCCAATAGGTAGTCGTGAACGTGGTTGTAGCAGCCCAGATAAACCTCTGGGACAAATGTTACTTTCACCTCCGGAGGAGATACCTCCAGAATTGCTGTCCGGGAACCCACCTGGGCCCAATTGGGAACTTAATACCCCCGACTGACTATGGCCCAGTGGCCTGAGATGCACAATGCATCAGCGCCACCCATGCTGATGTCTGAGGGATCCAGGGCCCAGCAACGAGAAGAGAAAAAAGCACTCGAGGAGCGACCTCAAGTAGGAGAAGATGGCAGAGATACTGCAATGGAGGAATACTTACAGTTTGTACACGAGGTCTGTGAGTTCCATTGCCAAGATGCGGCCAATTTCGATTCCGCATTATTGACATGACAACTAAAAGAGTTGTCGGATGGATTCACGAGCAGACACCAACTGGTGTCTGCTCCATACTCCCCTCACTGAAGTGCTAAGCCCTCGACATGGTACCCCACATTGAGATTCTGATGATCTTCCAACCCCTGTACCTTCAAAAAAGAAAGTACACTACAATGCCACCTATAGGATAGCATTGCAATGATTTTGAGATGGCAAAATTGGTGAAGGAAAGCACACTGATCTCCCTGACCAAGGAATTAGATTCAACAAGGACAGGTGTCCTTGGAATAAATACAACTCTACATCTTGCGACAGCTGCCATGAGAAAAGTTCTTCTGGACCCCCGGAGACATGCACTGAGTTATGCAGGATCAAAAGGCAGTCCAGGAGGTGGCAACTCTGGAGGGGATGACAGCAGTGACGAACACTTGATGTCAGGTATGTCAAGCAATGAAGGCGAAGATAGTGATTCCTTGTCATCAGATGAGGAAGACCTCTCAAGTAAACATTCCAGATGAAAGTGGTCTGGTAGTTCCAAGTCGTTCTCGTACCGTGGCAGCTCATACCGATGAGCTCACACCAGTGATGCAGAACTTTATTGAGAAGGTAGCTCTTGACAGCCGTCAAAATATTTGAAGGCCATGCACAAGAAGTTTCACAAACAGATTGACAGGAAGGTCTCTGTTTTAAGTGACTCTCCTGCCTTGGGAGGTCATGGGAATTTACCACTAATTAGGGACAGATTAGAAAATTAGGTTTTTCATGATGTTGATGCCATGCATATATCGGTAATTACACATCTGACTATGAGAAGTAAGAAGAGGGAGAGGTCTTTGAATGTGGGCCTGTGGCCCTGGGGGGATGATAACATAATGTTGAGTAGAGAGCAGAGGAAAGGAGGAAGAGAGGATGGGAGAGCAGGACAAGGGGATGGTAGGAGAAGGTCAAGTGGAGAGTGGACTGGGACAGGAGACAGGGGAGGAGGGGAGGAGGGGGGAGGGGTCATGTGATTGGTGAACATTTGGAGAGAATCAAGTGGAAGGGGAGTGAAGAGAATAGGTCACAGGAGTACTAGGGGAGGAGGGGAGAAGGGGTCATGTGATGGGTGAACATTTGGAGAGGGTCAAGTGGAAGGGGAGTGAAGAGAATAAGTCACAGGAGGGGAGGAGGGGAGAAGGGGTCATGTGATGGGTGAACATTTGGAGAGACTCAAGTAGAAGGGGAGTGGAGAGAATAAATAAGTCACAGGACTACTAGGTGAATGTTTGGGGGGGGGGGGTAAGATGACAGATGGGAATTACCAGTGAACCTTTGGAGAGATCCACCCAAACTGAATGGTAGCGTAATAATGAACAATGATCAAGTGGCCATGGACATTGCTGTGATCAGCAATCACAAAAGCCTTATGACATCATCACATTTTCAACTCAACCTCGACCAATGCATTGCATTGGTCCTACCAGGTAAACAAGAGGGGGAGACATGTCATGTAAGATAGGCAGGATGTTATCACTAGACAGGTTGCAAGGCCACGTGTCCCATCAATGTTTGAAGTGTGCACTGCCACATGGAGAATGATTTGACCAGGGGACAGGTGAATGAGAGGGAGACAGATAGCACAAGGTAAGTGGAAAGTTAGCACTGGACAAGGTACAGGGGCATGTGGCCAGTCAATGTTTGGAGAGTGTACTGCCANNNNGGGGGGGGGGGAAGGGGATGGTGCAGACGTCACATAAGATAGCATAATGTGATGAGGGGACAGGGAATTGGGTTGTACAAAATCACGTGAGATAGTAATATTCAGTGGCACTGCCACTTGGGACCACCAAGGTGGTCCTGGGCAGAATACTGGATAGACTGCGTCGTCTACGCCTTCTGCATGATTTCTATTGCGGGGGCTCGAGATGCTGTAATGGCAACCAAGATCTCGAAGAAGAAAGACCTTGCGAAGTCCGCCGACATGGAGATGGCCGATGCCACCAAGCCTGGCCCGTCAATTCAGTCTATGATTGACAAAGCAGTCTCTGCCCGCCTTAAGGCATCAACATCGAAGGTGAGTACGAGATTCGTCCTGTATTCCACCATCACTCACTCTCTTGTAGCAGCCCCCAAAGGGCGATTCTGGCAAGAAGACGTCGTCGACGTCAAAGAAAGTGTCTCGCTCCCCTGCGGTCCCAAAAGCACCCACCCTTACGTCCCGAAACCCGGCTGCAAGGTTCCCGACGCCACCAAGGGTGGCAAAGGGAAGGCGAAGACAGCATCAAAGGGCAAGTCCTCAGTGCAGAGCAAGGGGAAGGGTCGGGCAGCCTAGGCGCCACATTTTTTAACATTCCGAACAACTGGTACATTAACCCGACTTTAATCCTGGATAGGCTGCTGACTATCCCTTATCCTGACACAATCCATAGTCTTATTCTTAGTACACCTGTAAATATTATACAGGCTAATTCCTATAAAAATTTGATTCATCACGGTCCAAATGTAAGCTTGCCGAAAGAAATCGAGTTAGATCTAAGCGTAGGAATGCGCTATATGTTCCACAGTCCACGAAACACCCAACTTATAAAGGATGCATGGGACGACTTCATTGAACACCTGAGATGGCGGCTGTACTTTACGTTTGATCAAACTGACTCAACTAAATCATACGATCCTGATTACGAGGTGCTGCATACCCGCAAGGGCAAGCCCCCTCGTGTACCGCCATATCTCGAGAATGGTATCCTTATGGGGCAGAACTTCGTCTATAATATGATTTCCCATATGCCTAAGGAGGAGACTGGGCTGATTAATAATCCGCTCAAACCCAGTCGTTCCAAAATCGAGGAGTTCTTGATTAGCGTAGTCACTATGACAGATAAGAACCTAGGAATAGCAGTGTCAGAGCAAACCTGGATCAATGATAAGTGTCTCGAATTGCTTAACGACAGGGCTAATTATACCCTGTTGAACCTGCTCACGGCTCAAGCAATCTGCGACCACCAATGTACTCTGATGGAAGTCATCACCTGCAAGGCCGACAATCTCATCTCTGACAGCAGCAACCAACTCGGAAAATTCTTCCGGCACTGTATTACGGTGAAAGGGGAACAACATGTGATACCAGTGTTCTATGGCATTCCTAAAATCCATAAGGAGCCTGTTAAAATGCGACCTATAATCCCGTGTCACTCTGCTATACAGACTCCTGCTGCTAAGTACATTAGCAAAAAACTTAAACCGCTCGTTGAAGTGGCGCCAACCATACTAAAAGATACCAAGGACTTGGCGATAAAATTAAGGAAGATCGAACTCAATAGTAATCGTCAGTGGTATTTAGTCTCTGGCGATGTAGTAGCGTTTTATCCAAACGTTCCTTTGGAACAATGTTTAGATATTGCAGCCTCACTGTATGCAGAATACGTGGGGGTGCCAACTATGCATGATGAACTTCTAGAAATGGACATTTTTTTACAATGCTTATGAGTTGGCAATCAAGATCTTATTACATGATACAAGGATTTAGTCTACAAACAACGAAATGGCTTGGCCATGGGAGTTGTGGACTCTCCAGATCTAGCCAATTTATTTGGCTGGTATTTCGAACGACATGTTCAAATCCTTGACCACCTGTTGATACCATTCTACGGACGTTTCATCGATGACATCTTTGGTATTGTCTACGCCTCTTCTGAAGCGGAGGCTGTTAATATCATTAGTATCATTAAGTTCGATGGTTGTGTAATTGAATGGGGCGCATCAGATCAGTTCCTCCCCTTTCTGGACATGACGATATACCGCGATGTGGACAATCGTGTGCAACACATGCCCTACCAGAAAGCGCGCTCCCATCAGGAAAGAATTCCATGGATTTCTCACCATCTTCTCGACGTTAAGCATGGGACGTACATTGGCGAGATGTCACGGTTGGCAACGCTGTGTAGCTTACATTCTCACTACATAGATGCAATATGGGGACTGTGTTCCCTATACATCGCACGCGGCTACCCGTCGAACCTTGTAATTAACTGGACTAAGTCTAATATTGTAGGACATTGGCAGAATCACCTGACTGATCATCGGCGCGTGCACAATGATGTCCTTGTACTTAAGTCTGAATTTAATACAGCTTGGAATTACTTTTCCGCTAAAGAACTCGGTGATACCGTGTTAGGCTATTGGCACAGCTGGCTAGCCGCCGTGGAATCGAACACTTTTAGTCTTCGGTATCCGCCATTCTCTGGAGATAATGGGGACTTGGAGGTGGAGGACCCTGCGCATTGTGTGGTGGTTAGTACACCTTCAGGCCCTCGCTCCATACCGGATGTGCAGACAATAGGTTTCTCTAACAGACGAATGATAGTTTCGCATAAACATATGCGAAATCTATTTGATCTCACAAGTCTTTGGAAAAAGACGGTACTCACAAGGTTGGATAGGGATGCTATGGAACCTGAGGAAAATCTTGGATCAGAGATGGACGTTAGCTCATCCGATCTTTCTGAGACAGACCCAGGTTATCTCTTCCAAGTGATTAATTATATCTGAAATGCACTATGTTGGTATTACCTGAACAGTCAGGTAGACGCAGTAGTGGAAATGTAATTGACTCATGCGACGGCTCTGTGGTACAGGCCGCTAGCATAAACAAATCCCCTGGTTTAAGTACGTCGGGGACCCCTTCTAAGTTGTAGTGCTGTTAAGCGGGGGGTGTTGAACTAAGACCTCACGTGGTACAAGTGCGACCGACTTCTATAGCACATGGATGAGGTACATGTAAAACTGTAGCTACAAATAAACACTGCCGGTTATATACCGGCAGCTTCCGTAAACAACAAGTACATACTGCCCATATCGGGCAGCACCCCTACACTCCCCTTAAGCTTGGTATTACACTAAGTGACAACAAAAGAACTATACGAAATTTAAAGAAAGTGAGGCAGTGGGAACACTGCCAAAGGAATGGATGGTGGTAAGCACATGCAACCATAAGCACGAAGCTTAGACAGGTCCAAATATTTAATACCTGACCCAAGCACACAGCCACCAGATTGCTGCGTGGGGCGGACATGTTCAACATGTCTGTCGATGGACCTGTGTCGACAGGTCCATACACGGGTCAGGGCACCACTAGGGGTGCAAGCACAAAGGCTCACTGGTTGCGATACGGTCGGTGACTGAACACAGAACAGACAAGTATCGACATGTCTGTTTGATCGACTATATACGGCATCACTCGACATTGGCGCCTGTTTGAGCACGGGTAGAGGAGTGCGCGACCGCTCTCACTCCTCCATAGGTGCATCCATAGGCGTCACCGCAGATGACGCCGGTTTTTCCTCAGGTTCCGACTGCGCCCCTGCCGGTTCTCTCTCGACAGACACCTGGGCAGCCCCAGGTGTGGCATTCGTTAACGCGGTGGCACGTTCCACGAAGGTCCGATTGACCTCTTCAGCAAAATTGTCTTCGCTTGACTCGTCTGAGTCGGTAGGAACTGGGGGCAAGTCGTCGAGGACTTCCCCTTCGGTCGGGCATAATGTGATACCATAGTACACAAGGTTCCGCTTCGGTCGTGAAGCGGAAGGCACAGAGGAAGATCGACTATCTTCCTTGGTGGGTGCGTGAATCTTGGGTTTCAGCACCTTCTTCTTCTTTGGAGGACGGACATGGCCCGTCCATCCACCATCAGCAAACCCAGTGGGACCTGGTCCCGCCACTGAAGGGAAGAAAGCGACAGGGTCTTCTGTCACTGGGTAGTAGTCCATCGTCGAGGGCCTCGACGATGAGGATGATAAGGCCGAGCCATGTCTCGGCCTTGATGCATTCGTCGTCACCATTGACAGCGGGATGACCACTGGCCTTGCCATTGGTTGTGGTGGTGTGGGAGCCTCCCACCATGCTGGGACCATCACTCGAAGCTCATCTTGAGCTTCAGTACTTGCGTACTGGCAGGTACGCTGCAGGACATGGTGAGCCTCAGCTCTCCTCACGACGTTGTCGTCCTGCAAATAGTGGCGGAGTTGTCTCTCCGCCCATACGTGAGCATCGACTACTTTGTCGATGCTGATACCCTGTTGTGCATAGAATCACACAACATTGTTGATGGAGGTGTTCTCCGTTGGGTTGGAATATCAATCCATACTGCGGCCAATGGCCACAGTAATCCCCAACGAGGCCAGCGTCCATCGGTACAGACCTGGCGTAAGTGCGAGCTCAATTGCTCGCATGATGAAAACGGCCCTTCCTCGTTGGTGGCCGTCACCACGGGGCGCTCGCCCCATAATCAGTAGATAGCCTCTGATTGAGGCTAACGATATACCTGAGGGATCATGAGTGATCCCTGGTTTAGATAGCAGGTTCTGGGGGTATCTCCAGAGCCATCGTGCCCATTCCTCGACGGGCGCGTCTTGTCTCAGCATTTCCATCCGGGACGGGTCAGCAGGTTGCGTGGTTGCCTACGGTGATCGCTGATCAGGAGGTACCCAGTTGGGCAACCTCCACCTGGTCAGTGCTAAAGACTGCAAGGGGGAGCGACTTGCTCCCACCGCATGTGCATCCTGTGCGAATATCCTCATAGCCAGCACGGCGCCCATGTTCTTATCTTCATGGGCACGACGGATGAGCTCTGTCAGCTCCTCCTCGTTTGTAGGCGTGATAATTCGCCTAGTTGACTGAGGATTTGGTCGAGGAGGAGGAGCAGGTGTCCATTGGGCACCCCGGGGTATGGCTGGTAGATTCGATGGTGTTACCATTGGTGGAGCAGGTGGTGGAAGAGGTGGATAATTTGCCTCTTCGGGCCCAGTCATATCGACATCCTGCTGTGCTGCAGGCCGTCTGGGCATATGAAGTAGGGGCCTGAGCTTCGGGCACCAACGACGTCCAGCTCGCTGGTGTCACGTTTTGATCGGGTCCATTACTGGACTCAAATGAGTGTTGATGGCGCAGGCGTTCCTCCGTCGTAGCTCGAGTTATCCTCGAGCTGCTGCTCCAGTCTGTCAACCTTCCTCTGTAGTCGACGGATCTCTTCTTCCGCCTCTGAGAGCTGACGGTCAAAGTTGTCAGCTTGTCTCCTCCAATACGCATCCTCTTGGATGTGCATCGTTCGACGCTCTCTAGCATCGGAGTATTCGGTATCAGCTGATATTTCAGCTGATGATATGTGTGTACCATAATGGGTACACGTCTCACAACCTTGGGGATGGTGAATGAGCTCCAATCGCTCATTGTACACCCACCGAGTTAGGTCGCGTGGTGCACGAGCATGTCTGCTCGTGTTAACTCCATCTCTTGGAGCTGGACTAACTTTTGTGCGAGTTTCCCATCGCACACTCGGGCCTGGAGATCCTCCCGGTGAACGCATTTCGCATTCATCTTGTGACAGCGGCATTTCGCTGTCACCCCATCGTTCCTTCCCCTTTTGAGGACGACTAATGTTGTCCTCACTCCCCTTGAGTGGTTTGTCTTCCAGTGCTGTTGCGGTTTACTTTTCCTGCGTGTTGGTACGAAGGAAGTTAGAGTTTTTCTAACTCCACATTGTTCGGTTTAAGTGAACAGTGTGCGGCAATCGCCACCCCTTGTTGACATAATATGTCAACTGATATGATTACATTTATCTGTTTAACTTAACAGATTATTTGTGTTGGTTCCTTTGTACTGATCGTGCCACCCTTGTGGCGCATTGTGGCAAGTTTTGCCACTCCCTGACATTCATCAACGTCAAGTAGTCATCTAATGCAGCTAAGTCATTGCAGTTGTGCAATGGCTCCCAAGTGGAATCTCCTAGATTCCACTTTACCTGGAACTGGATGTTCCTGCCCTGCCAACGGTGGCCTGTGATTTTATCCACATACCACTCGGTGTCGCTTGGCGCGCCGAAGTCGTACGGCTCTGGCGATGTACGACTAGGGAATAACACATCATCATTAGCGTGATGTGGTCTGAGAAGGTTTACATGGAATCTTCCATGTAAGTTCCGTTTTGCCAGCTCAGGAGGTAAGTCCAACTCGTAGTTGGAGGTGGAGGAATATGTTTCCTTCACCTTGTATGGACCAATGAATCGGGGTACCAATTTACTGGCCTGACCCTTTGGCATCGACAAGTTCTTTGTCGATAGATATACAAGCTCTCCTTTTCGTATATCTGGCTTGTCACATCAATGTTTATTGGTGTGAAATTGTTGGAATACTCTTTCAGCGATCAACGCGTCATGCGCGGCCGCCATATTCCTGAGTGCATTCATTGCGAATGTGCGTACACCTGGTGGTGCACGTTCTGCAGCAGGTAGCTGTCGCATAACTACGGGCATGTACCCGCAGTTGAGCTCGAACAGTGCCATCCCTGTGGCCTGATTGATGCTTGAGTTTATTGCAAACTCTGTCATTGGGCATTTATATACCCAGTCCCGTTGGTCTGGGTTGATGGCTGCATGGAATATCTGTGCAATCGAATGGTTTACCCGCTCGGTAATCCCATTGGTCTGTGGGTGGAACGAAGTAGACATCATCAACTTTGTACCCATCAGTCTGTGTAGTTCACGCCACCATTTTGACGTGAACTTGGCATCTCGGTCGGATACGATCGAGGATGGTAGACTGTGCAGGCGCATGATCTCACGCATATATATGACCGATAGCTGGGATGCTGTGGTCGTGGTGTTCACTGGTACCAAGTGTACCATGGAAGTTAGGCAACAGATAACTACCCAAAGGTAGGTATACCCATCAACCTCTGGGAATGGGCCCGTAAAGTCCATTCCTATCGATTCCCATGGTCGAGTAGGTATAGGCAAGGGATGTAACTTGCCTGCGGGTGCTTGGTATTCACCTTTTGATCGTGCGCAAATTTCACACGATGCGCAAAACTTCTCCACGTCTACTTGTAGACATGGCCACCAATACCACCGACGAGCGTAGTCGGCGGTTTTCTGAGGTCCAAAATGACCTACTATGGTGTGGGCTTGGTCGATAATTCGACCATACAATGTCGATCCTTTTGACGTTGAGGAGGGAATGCATAGTACATTCTCTCCCCCTCTATTCGTTGTCCATATGAATTCATCCTTCACTGTGAAGTTAGGATGACTCTCTGGGCGTATGAGTATCTTCCGAAACACTGCGTCCGATTTATACCCTTCTCGCACATCCTTATTGAATGAGTCTTTAATTGTCATTCGTTCATGAAGGGTTTCTCCCTTCGCACGTGATTCAAATATAGTGGGATCATCGCCTACTATGGAAGGAGGGGCTTCCTGCTTCTCTTCCTCATTCTGAGCGGCAGCCATTTCGGCCACAATGACATCTCGATCCTTGAGACGCTCTCGTAGAGCTGCAAGTTCTACTTGCAACTTGGCGTTGTTGGTACAATGCACTCAGTCTTCAATGACCTTGTCCTTGACTTCCTGGAAACAGTCCCAGGGTAGATCGTCATGCCCCGGGTCAAGGTGTACGTTGGCATTGATGTAGTCGTGCAATTCTGGCACGTCTGCCCACGAGTCATGCTCGTAGTATCTTGACAAGGCATCTGCCACCTTGTTAGAGTTTCCTTTGACATATCTAATGTCAAAGTCAAAACGAGACAGATAT